>JAQHUG010000119.1:655985-680527 GCA_028555095.1 Dicrostonyx torquatus
GGGGGGTGTTAAACAGTCAGCCTTATAGACGAGACCAGGTGGAACAGACTTGGGTGCATCCAAGAGGTCACTACTCTTCTGGGCTTTGTCCCAGTGTGGGAACCTTAAACTGGTGGAACCTGGATGTCAGGTGTTTGTGCAACCCAGGAAATACGATCTGTAACCCAAGCTTACCCTGTAAATGAGAAGCAGGAGAGTCACAGTCTTGATGGGAAGACTAAGAAGCTGGGCTCCCTACACTCTGCTGCAAACACTCTTGCCTTGGGCCTTTTCTGCTGTGTGTGCACCCACCTAAGAGTCCGAGGAGGAAGCTTTTGGAAGAGCCCCATCCCATCCCAGGGCAGATAGATAGGCCTGTCTCCACTCTGTCTGGCTGCTGCTTGTCCTGAGTACCCAGTAACTATCTGGTGAGCTGGGAATGCTTACCACTCACCATGGCTGAAGGAGAAGGACAATGTGTACAGGCAAAGACTGGTTCTGAGCGGAGATTCAGGAAATGGCTTGTCCCTGTCTCCTCTGAACACCTGTGAGCTCTGTGACAGCAGCACTGGCTGCTGACACCTGTCTGTCTACCATGGCTTACGAGGTGGTTAGAGCAGCAAGGTAGGGCAGAGAAGCTGGAGTTCTAGGACCCCTCCTGCTATTCCTAACCCCGGTCCTAAATCCTACCAGGCCCTTCTTAGCAGGCATGGTCATCTTAAATCCTTCCCATAAGAAGAACATGGGTGTAACCCTACTTCCTTTAGGTTGAACTCCAGAGGAGGCAGAGGGATGAAGATGGGTCAGCAAGGAACTGTGCATGGGTCTGTCAATATCAACCTGGTTATAATCAGGATGACTGGAAGGCTGGAGAGGACTGATAGTCACATGAGCTACCTTCTAGAAGCATCCTTCCACATCACAGGCTGTCTACACTGCCCCTCTGACCCAGGCATGCTCTGCTCCTAAGACACAGCGAGAGCAGAGGCGTGGCCAGGGTAAGGTGAGCAGTGTGGAATAATCAGTGGAGGACACAAGCTTCCACCACAAAAACTCTTGGTTCTTCACCAGTACCCTCAATTTTCAAATAAAGAATCTGGGATCTGCCTGACTCACTGCAGGTAGGGAGAAGGCACTAAAGAAGCACAAAACCAAAAGAAGAAGAAGAAGAAGAAGAAGAAGAAGAAGAAGAAGAAGAAGAAGAAGAAGAAGAAGAAGAAGAAGCAGCAGCAGCACAAAGCCCCTTGCTGCTGATGCAGGAAAAGGACCACGGGGCACCGGCGAGCCATGTAACATCATGGCGCAGCTGGGATGAAGTGGCTCAAAGGGTTGCTCCGGGGAGCAGCGCAGGCTGCTTGTGGGAAAACACAGTAAAGTGAGAACTAAGAAGTCAATGAAGACTGGAGCCTAGGTGTCCTCAGGCCCTACCCCCCTGGCCAGCACCCCGACGGAGCACAGCAGCCAGCCGTGTGATGTGGCAGGCATACCACCAATGGCACGTGGATCACTTTCCCACGCTAGAAGGCTTGTCTCTGCCACCACATCCTTTCTTATCTTGCAGGCCTTGCTCTCTGCTTAGAGGGTCTGCATGGCAGCACCCCCACGTGCCCCCATGAAAGCATCATGATGCTAACGCTGACCACTGGGATTCCCCTTTCTTTGTGTGAACAGAGGAAGGTGGTGGCATGAAGAGGCGGCCAGGCAGGCCAGAGGCCCTTCCTCCAGGTGGGTGCTCTGTGTCCCCAGGCCTGCTGCCCTTGCCCAGGGGCACAAACTTGGCTCTGCTTGGAAGTTCTGACCCATGGGATCCTTATATCCTTCCGCGAGGTGAGTCTGGCCCACCATCCTCTCGTTGGCATTACAGAGTCTTTTTATGGCAAAACATCATGGCATGGAATAAGCACCTGACCAGGTGTTATAAAAGGTGGAGTCCTCATTTCATCACATTAATTCTTGCTTTGTCCTCTACGGTTCTCGCACAGTCTCCCTGTGCCTCTGTTTCCAGATCACTTCATGAGGAAGTGACAGTCGCTATCTCCGTGGGGTTACAAATGATGTCATAATGAGAACCCTCTATAAAATGGACATCTGAATATGGCTATCAGAGATTATCATCACACATTGTAAAAATGATTAGTAATGATTGCCAGGATGAGTTAGAGAGACCTTTCTCAGAGATCCTTGTTGAAGAACAGTAAGAGCTGGTCACCCAGGCCCTCTAGAAAAAGGATCACTTCAGCGGGGTGCTCAGTGGGACAGAGCAGTGGGGCTCAGCTTGAACCCAGCAGGGGCAAGCGGGCAGCTATAGCCCAACATCAGGTGGGCCCAGTGGACAGAAAATTACTAAAAAGACACATCAGGAGTGAGAGAGACTCGGGCCAAACTGATGTCACAGGATCCCAGCTGAGGACAAAGTGCAGAATGAGACAGCCCTGGGAAATGGTGGGAGACAGGACTCATCGGATTCTGAGATCCCAAGGGCGACCAGGTGTCAAGCAGAACTTTCATGCTGAATCGACTTAGCAAGAATCTCCGTGTTTTGTAAAGCACACATGGACCTAGAAGTTCCGAAGCGTAAAGAAATCTAGTCTAACAGAGACTGTCAGTTGACCATAATGGCAATTTTTAAATGTTTTTGGGGAAAAAAAAAAAAAAGACCTATGCTAGGGTAAACCAAACATCTGCGTGCGCTTGCCTGTCGTCAGCACCACAAAGACAACCGCATCCTTACAGTTCTGCAGCAGTGACAGCTCAGGGAAGCCGGGGTTCCTGAGCACAGGGTAGGTTTCTGGGGGGCTGACTTCTGTGTTGGGGATCAGCTTCTTCTGCCAGGGTAAGGGTTTGCTCCCCAGCCGTTTCATTAGTCCACACCTCATGCAGAGAGGGCTCGCAAGGCTGGGCTGAGGCAGAGGCTGTATTTGTAAGGTTTTAACTCCTGACAGCCGACAAAAGGCAAATAAAATCTGGGCCAGGATTTTCCCAAGAGGGAGGTGTCACCGTGGAATAAAAAAGAAATGGAAAGGAGAACTTTTGGAAGAATTTCTCTCTCATCCTCGGTGCTTTGGTGTGACAGCTGAAAATAACATGTGGCACTAAATTAGTGTGCCCAGACCAGGAATAAAAGTCCTTTCACTACCCTTTCTTTGAAAATATTTATTCAGATAGGACGAAATGTTACGGGGCTTTGTGTCTCGAAACAGGGTTAATTAAAGATTTCCTGTCGGCTGTGTGTGTGTGTGACATGCCATTGAGATGCCCTGTCTGTCCAGTCCTCTCTGTCCGCTTTTCTTTCTATTCATCCAGTTGGTGGTGAAATTCCATAGAAATCTGACTCTGTGCAGGGATGGAAGGGAAAATGCTGTCATCCCCCCTACATGCTGTGTTTACCAAGAAAAATAGGGTGTTGGAGATGAGGACCCAAGCCCAGAGTAGCACAGCACTGGGTCCCCTTCTCTGAGGTCTGTAAAATGTGAAGTGGCCAGTGTGCAGAAAAGAGGTTCCTGAGCTCCTGGGTTTTCACAGGAGAAGACCTCCACTGTGTGCAGCCTCCTGAAACAAAGACCCAGGGCAGCCCCTCCTGAGCTCAGCCTTCCCCACCTCCCCCATTCTCACAGGCAGTTGCCCTGACTTGAAAGGGCTGCTATGCCGCTGCTCCTTCAAAAGCGGATTTAAAAATGCATGAAACCCGAGATTGAATGCCACCCACTTTGGCCTCTGCCCCAGCCCTACAAAGACACAGGGGCTTAAGTGGGACGAGAGGCGATTGGCCCCTAAGCAGGGTCTGCCTCACGGGGCAAAAGGCCTCCCCCCTCCACTTTTGACCTTCTGACCCAAAATAGGAACTGTGGCTTGTTCTTATTGCAGACCCCCCTGCTGGAAGCAGCCAGGGTCCCCAGGTAAACGTGGGTACAGGACCTGTGGCTGAGAGTCGAGCTGCATCCAGTTGCAATTAGAGAGCTGTCCCCGGAGCCTGCCGCCTTCCTGCCACCTTGTCCCGCTTTAACTGACACGTTTCTCCCTTCCCTTCTACAAGCGTTGTCTCGGAAGGACCATATGTATCCCGTTACTATATTTACATGTATTAAAATTATTAGTTTGTTAAAATAGTATGCCACATTTAAAATAGCATGTATTTGTCCTTCCTTCCTTTTGATGGGTTCTCCCTGTGCAGCTGTGGCTCGTTATAGTTCACCATCTAGACCAGGATGGCCTTGAACTCATAGAACTCCTGAGTGCTGGCATTAAAGACATCTTCATTTTGGATGTGTCTTTCTCTTCAAAATTCAAATTACTTCAACCCTGGTAAGAATGGCTATGACTGAAAATCAGAAACAAGTGCTGGCCATGATGTACAGCAATTTCAGAGCCGGATGCTATTGATAGGAATTTAAAGAGGCGCAGTCGTCGTGTGGAAGATAGCATGGCAGTTCTTGCACAGAGCACAAATTCAACTATTACATGATCTAGCAATCTCACTTCTAAGTACACATCTAAAAAGAATGGAAAACAGACTCTCAAAGAGACCTCAGTATATCCACACTCTGAGCATCTTACCCACAATACTGAGCAGAAACACCCTAGGTCTTATCACTCGGTGCGTGGCCAAGCAAGATGGGGTCCATACATACAAATGGAACATTACCCAGTCTCCAAAATAAGGAAATTCTCACACAGGCTACAGCAAGGACGAGCCCTGAGGATAATATGCTAAAATAAAGAGCTGCACAATTTCAAATCCTCTATGATCCTGCTTATTATATAAGGCGCTCAGGGAAAGTAAAAAATCATTGAGACAGAAAGAGAATGGTGGTTGCAGGGGTAGGGGCTGGTGGGAGGGGACGAGGAGCTGGAGGTTAGTGGATATATGGTTTCAGTTTCACAAGATGAAAAGAGGCTAGAGACAGACGGTTGCTCAACCGACCGAGTGTGCTGAATATCACTGAACTGTACACCCACCATGTTGTATGTATTTTACCACAAACTTTTAAATCTGAGGGAAAATATTAGAAGAATATGTCATTGTCTTAAGCACCAAATAACACAATAAAGCAGTATTCTGAGATGTCAATAATTCACTGCTAAGAGAGGCAGAGGACGCAGGAGCCTGTGCTGGGTCCCCTCAAATCTCTGTCATTCTCCCATCGTCTGTTAGCAACTTCTAAGGGTCCAACATTTTCCACTGCTTTCAGAGACAAAAGTTGGTGCCAACTCATCCATTTTGGAAGCTCACGTATTCACGAAGGGGTGGGAGAAGAAGAAAGAAAACAGCAGGTCAGTGAACTTGCTGGCTTCTGAGGAGCAGGGAGAGGGCTTTTCCTTTTGGTGTCTTCAGCTTCTCTTAAAACCTCTGCAGGCAGAGTTAGCCCCAGCTGAGGAGACCTCTCCCCAGCCTCCTTCCTGTACTGGCAGTTGGTCCCTGGCAGCAGGTGGGAAGCCACTGAGATCCAGTTCACAGGGACCCTTTGGTGGGTATGGGGGAGGGAGGCAGAACCCTTGCCTGCCAAGTAAAGCCATAGGAATGGGTCCCAGCGTGTGCAGGGTGTTCCAGAGCCCACTGGGGAGGCAAAGCAGCATAGCCATGGGAGAACCAGCGTACCTTTTGGAGTGAATACTGTGTTCTTCCTGGCAGGTGGGAAGTATCTCCTGGTGTTCCCCATGCCCCCCACACCCCACAGTTTCTCCGTTCTCCCTTCCCTCCATCGCCCGACTTCTCCCATCTGCCCATCTGTTCCATAGGCAGAATCAGCTGTTCATTCAGGCCAATGCCTTCCCTGCTCCAAGCACAGGGCCAGGGCTAGCACTTAGCCTGTGGAGCGGTGGGATTGTGCTCGTTTTTACAGATGGGTACAGAGGCATAGCACAGGGCAGCTTGTCCAGGTGTGCACATTTGCTAGTGTCAAAGCTGGGATTTGAACCACAAGAGTCTAGCTTCAGAACCTAGATTCATTACTAAGTTACTCTGCTTTTTTTTTTTTTTGCTTTGTTTTGCAAAACTTTCGTCTTCCTCCACTCATTCCCTTTTCATAACTTCTTCCTGTCATCCCTATTCTGATGCTCGATTATGTCAGCAGGAGATTGGGTTTGTGAGCACGGTTGGGTGTGAGGCAGGTAGCGATTGGTGAGCAGAGAAGAGGTCTATCAGCATTTGGCTCCAACAACATTATTGTAGAGATATATTTTTTATTTCTTGTCTTCTTTTCCAGAAGGACCTTACTGATCATCTCTACCCAAAACTCCCATTACACCAAGACCTTAGCAGTATCGGGGCATCAGATGATGTACCCACAGCTACAAGCAGACCTCACAATCCCAAGATTCTTCCTGTTCTGGAGTCTTCTCCATAGGTAATGCTCTGCTAGGCTTTCTTATGTAGAATCAGCAAACCCAGAAAGGGATTTCCCACACATCCCCATCAGACACAATGTCCTCACGAGTGCACGTACAGTTCGACAATTTCTCACTGTGTCTGCAGGGTAGCCTTGGGAAACTGATCCTTCTTCCTGGCCTTGGAAATAGAGGCCAGGACTATAGTAGATCATCAGTTAGTAGCACCAGCAGGGGTTCTGACTTGTTAAAGACAGGTGGGTGGGATGGATGGAGTTAGCCAGCAGAACCTGATTCCTAACTCTCTATGTGGTAGCTACAACCAAATGGACTTTTCAGGGCCAGTTTAGCAAGATGCTGGCAACAGATTCAAGGATCTCTTTCATATTTTCTGAATGGGTTCAAATGGGTTGGATTGTTCTAGAGAGCTTTATTGGGTTGGTGGTAGATTTTGAATAAAAATTACAATGGAACCTCTATGCTGGCATGAATAAAAAATACAATGGAACCTCTATGCTGGCATGAGTAAGACCTTGGGAGAAATAACTGAGCTGAGGTTTTCTTACCTATGCAAGGGGATGGAAGGATTCGATACCCCAGAAACTACCCGAGGCTGTCGTGAGAGTCAGGAGAAGGACTGGGTCGGGGTACTAGCTACCGAGCAGCACCGTTCAACTGTCCCGTGGTCATGTGCATGTCTCTAATTTTAGTTTGCACTGTCTTCTACCACTCACATCTCTGAGCTGTTATATGGATCAGAAATTATCACAGACGTGTGTTTCCAGGAAGTCAGAAACTTTGTTCTTTTATCTCTCCTGTAAGGCTGGATTCAGAAGAACATTTAGTAAAATAACAGAGGATCTCACTCAAAACTAAACCCGGGAGATGGCTCGGCTGGTAAAGTGCCTGGCGGGCAAGCATAAACTCTTGAATCTGAGCCTCTAGAAGCCATGTAAGAAGGCCATGTTCGGCAGCGTGCATGTATAATCCCAGCACTGGAGAGGTGGAGACAGAAAGATTCCTGAGATGGCCATCCAGCCAGCCTAGCAGGCACAGAGGGCTCCAGATTCAGTAAGAATCCAAGTCTTAAAGATGGAGAGAAATTAAGGAAAATATCCAATACTGACTTTTGGCCCTTACATGCCCGAATGTGCGCTCATACACACACATACAAACCCAAACATTACCATCAAGCAGTGATTCCATCAGATCATTGACTCGCTGGATTTTAGGGCCAGGAGATAGGTTTAGAGAGCAATTCCAGGACCTTGTTCTGATAGCAGGGAAATTTGGGGTTCAGTGTGTGCCAAAATGACTTATACTGTGTCCCAGGAACAGTGTCCATTCAGACACCGCAGGAGGTAGAGCTGCGGAGAGGGGTGGAGAGTGGCCTCTGATTTCAGTGGACTTTTGATTTGGTTAGAGAGGAACTTTCCAGTTCAAATGTAGGAGAAAGCTCCTAGCAACAACAGCATTGGTTTAGAGGCCTTTTGGCCGCATAGTTCTGAGCTTACACCCTGACTGGGTACTTAGTAGGCTTGGCTACGTTGTGTCTCCTCTATGAGCCTCGGATTTACCCTAAGGGTTTTAAAGGGAATAAATGTAGTGACAGATGTGTCCCATGATCTGCTGACACTGATGACTGCTCATCGCGTGTGGAGGAGCCCCCGTGCTGTTGTGATGGAGGAGAAAGCTTGCTCTCCATCTCGTCTACACCGCCATGGTGTTAGCAGAGAGGATGTGCTGAGCAAACACCACTAAGTGCACGGCCAATCCTCCGTGGGATGTTGCATCAGAAATCCCTGTGGACACAAGATCTGAGGATGCTCAAGTCCCTCTCAAAAATGGCAAGGTATTTGCATATCCCTTCCTGCTCTCTTGGCTGTCTCTAGATTACTGGCAAGATCTAATAGGACTGCTACCTAATGTTCTTTAGTAAACAATGACACTTCTCTTCAAACAACAACAGCAAAACTACCACAGGCCTGACTCCGACAGAGGACACCAGAGAGAAGCTGAAGCCTTGTGAGACTGTGGGGAGAAACTGTGGAAGGCGCCTTATACACTAGTCCATTTCCACGGATTCTGTGCGGGGCTCCATGTACAACAATCAAGGTTTGGCTTTTGAAAACGTTCTATAATTTAAAAAACTTAGTTTGGATTCAACTGATGGTGTGGAAGCACAACCCACAAGTACAGAGAGCCGACCGTGTTTACTTCTAGGAATTTATTTTATTTTTGGATGATGCTGGGAATCAAACCCAGAGCCGTGTACAAGCTCAGCCCACAACCAAGCCCTTCTGTCTTTTCTCTCTGTAAAGTGCTCAAATAAGCCTGCTACAACATAAAAATCATGCTTCTTGGTTCCAGGTATCAGCATCCATCTCTCTTAGAGTCACAAGTCTTCAATCCTGTGGGCAACTGTCATGCTCCAGCCTCCACCGCTGAACTCAGACCTCTGAGCGTGCCTCCTCCAGGCCTTTCCCCCATCTCTGGGCAATTCTTGGAGCATGGTGTGTAGGCCCTCTTTGCACTGCTGCCTCTGCCTTCTCCCACATGGACCAGCTCACTCATGGACTTCCTTCCCTTCTCTATTCTGATGCCACCTCACCAGCAAAGGAATCCCTGCACACCTCCCACTGACACATGGCACTTTCCTCGTACCCACCCCCACCACCCCATCTTGTTTTTCTTAGCATTTATCACTACTTGTTTTACATATTTACTTACTTATCCTGTTGCATTGCCTGTCTCTGTCTTCAAAATATTAGCTCTTGGAGGCGTTCTTTCATTTTATTTTGTCCATGTTTATAAAGCACATAGAGTCCCTCTGGTGTTATACATACTTGGTAAATATTTGTTGAATAAGTATGAATATTTGTTGAATAATGAATAACACTAGTGGTTTTTCTTGTTTGTGTGCATGTTTCGAGTGGCATGAGTTGTGGGAGAGAGCAGAGTAGCTGTGTCTTGGGTCACTCATCAGAGCAGGATCTGCACCCTGGGGAGAGGCTATGGAGTGATAGCACAGTTGGAAGGGAGGCAGCACTAGACTTCCACGTTCTGACTCCAGGAGGCCTCTCAGTTGACCCAGGGCCACCTCCGAGAATCACTGAGAGCCCTGCAACTCCTGTGGTTCCCACATGCCTTAGTCCAGGGCTTCTCAATCAGTAGCTTGCCACTAAGTCCAGAGACCATGAGGCTTTCTTCTCACTTTGACCATGGCGTTTGTTCCATACTGTGGAGGAACTAGGAAGAAGGAACCTGGTGGGACCAACTGAGTCTCAGGTGGGCTGGGCTAAGAAAGATATCAGCAGAGCCAACTTATAAATAAGGCCTTATGGGTAGAGCAGAAAGTGGGCAGGGACTGGGAGGGAAAAAGCCCAACCAAACATACTATCGTGCAAAGCAAGAAGTCTAAATGGTGTTTGAGGTCAGGAGGCAGTTCCTAAGTGCACATCCGCTCTGTCAGGGGATAATAGCAGGCCAGGTGTGTGATGTACCCTCGTCACACGGTTAATCTCCATCTGACAGAGAGATGAAGGTCAGAAACGGAAGCCTGTGACACAAAGTTTGGGCCCTTAAAGCTACCAGAGGCAGCCAGGGGAGGGACACCCAGCAGCTCTACCGCCAGGAATGCATTCCAAGGAGAAAATCACACAGCAGCAGCAGATACATCCACAGGAATTCGGGGAGTGTCCACAGCAACATTATTCACAATGTGTCAAAATTTGAAGCCATCTAAATGTCCAGTAGGCAGAGGTAAAATAAATAACAGCTGTCTGCAGGGACTAAGCCTGTGATTTACTGTTTGGTCAAAACAACAGTTACAAAGTTAAATGCGTGCACCTCCACGCCCAGGAAAATAGAGACCATACTCAGGAGTTGTGGTGTGTCCATTTTTTTTTAAAGAATGGTTTTGTTTTTATTTTTTCTTTCTTTCTATATTTTCTAAGCTTTCTGTACTAGGTATGCTCTGGCCTCATAAAATATGATAAATAGTATCTCTTAAAGTGAATATGTTCAGGTTCTAAATGCAGAAAATGAAGTCTATTCGATTTTAAGTAGGATGCCGTGGAATTGCTGACTTCTGGATCCCGTGTGCATCGTTTTAATTTTCTTTATGGATCCACGGCAAGGGAGACTTTCCTAGTGGTAAATTACTGCTTTTAGGGGCAATAGTGAGTAAACAAGGCATAAAGATTGTAAATGTGGCTGGCATTCGGTGGGAAAACATGGTGGTTAAGACGAAAGGCAGAGCCAGCTAGGGCACTGGGCTTAGAGCAGACCTACAATGGCAAAGTCTCAACAGGAACAAACAGAAGTCTCTATTTCGGGGCAGCCAACCCCAGATGTAACCTCAGTCCTGTCTGCAGCATTCCTGGCTCGGCTCAACCATCAGCCTTATTCGGCCAACTCCTTACCCAGGGACACCAAAATAGAGTCCAAACCCAAGGATCTTCAAGGTTCTTGACTGAGCCCAGATTCCTTGACGTAGTAGTGGGAGAAGAGAGGGAGAACCAAAAGAAGTCCCTTTCCAGCCTTTGCTTCTGGCTCTGCTGCCCAGATAGTTTGCTGACTAGTGTGGGCCCCCTCTCCCTGTTTGTGTTGATCCTACTGTCATAAACTGTGTGCTGGAAGCTTCCTCTTAGATACCCTGGGCTGTGGAAACCTTCCACCACCCCTCCTGACCTCTGGGCTCTCCTCTAACTCTTGCTGAGCTCCTGCTCACTTCTGGCCACTCAGGCTGCAGATCTCACTGGTTTTTCACATTGGGGTTCAGCTCATTGTTGGCTTTGGCCCCACACAAATTCACATCTTTTTAACCCTCTGTCCCGGAAAACTCAGGTCCCCAGGAATCAGAGAAGCAGAGACAGGGAGGGAAAAGCCAGGTGGAGATGGCTTCCTGTGAGCTGAATGTAATAATACACTCAAAGATTGACAGAAAATCTGGAGATCAGGAACAGACAGACACGACCACTGGCGGTGACCATTGCTATTTCCAGTAGGCCATCTGGCCTTTCTACTTACCCAGTCCTTAGTCCGTCATTCCTTTTTAATTTATAGGACTAGAACACGTTTATTATAGCTCTACCCTGTGCCTGCTTCCACCTGAGCTCTTTATATCACAGCTTTAATCCCGCCAACTATACCTCAAGGTAGGTAAGGTTAATTAAGAAGATTGTTTCAAAGAGGCCAAGAAACTGACCCTAGGTCACTTAACTAGCCATAATAAACCCGGAATTTTAATTTAGATCGCAAATCTATTATCTCTTCACTTCTGTTAAAACTGACCTCCCTCAACCCCATCATATTGTCAGAAACACAGATGAAAAACAGAAGGAATCGCCAGCTGGAGGGCACCTGAAGTCAAGTGGTTACCTGGCTTTGGTTGATGGCTGTCCTTGATAGAACCACTTCAGAAATCAATGCCCACATGGTATGTGACACCTCCAAAATCATCATTTCAGTGCATGCTAGGAAAATGCTTAGTACTGGATCAGCTGCAGCCCCTTGGTCCATTTGATGACCAAATGTGCTGAGAATTGCCTATCACGGGCTAATCATCACTGAGCAACTGAACAAAAGTCACGACTCCATCTCACTGGTTCTCAGCCCCCGTGGGACATTCTGCAGCATCTAAAGGCTTGTCACAACTTGGAAGTACTACTGGCATCTAATGAGTGGAGGTCCGGGGTACCAGTAAACATTCTATAGCACAGGGGACAGGCCTCAACAAAAGATTACTTAGGTCAAAATTGCAACAGAGCTCGGGCTGAGGTACCGTTTCCAGCATTCAATTGAGAGGGACTTGATTCAGCCAGAGATGGACCGAATCTAAAAGTGTATCTTATCCTCAGAAAAGCATAGTGCTAAGCTGTTCAGACGCAGCCATGGCTGAAATGTCCACATCCTGTTAGGCTAGGCTAACAGTGGCTCTTACGTAGTTTTTCCAGCTTGCCTTATTCAAGAGGGGCCTATGGAATTTACATAATGTTTCTTTGGGTTAAAACAGGACTGGAAAATGTAACCTCTAAAAGGAAAACAAACAGAAAACGAGAGACGTGTGTAATAATGGAAGCCGAGGTGTAAAGTTTAGGTTTCTTATAAACTTACTGGCCCTGCCACACCCCATCTCTCCCGGCCAGAGACAGTGGACACCTAAATGACCCCAGGCAACTGTGCAGAGAGAGCGAGCTTGGGATTCAAGTAACAACAGTGCTCAGCACCAATCCTGAGGAGGTCTCTTCTTTAATCTGTCTCTGCACTAGGGAAAGCCAGCTAGCTGTGCTTCTACACCTCACAACACTGTGGGTCATTCATGGAGAATGTCGCATAGCAGTCCCCAACTCAACTCAGATGTGTCCTGAGCACTCATCTGATAATGCGCTAACACATAGGGCTCCCCTCCGTGAGCCGGGGGGGGGGGTGGGTATTAGATTTCCTCCCATTACCACTGTGTGTGTGAAGCTTCTCTTGGGCGAGATTCTACTTCTTATGCTACGCTGGAGAAATAGCCCCTATATCATGAGAGAGAACCACTGAACTCTATTTTACTCACAACCCAAAGGGTATGGTTGCTTCCAAGAGGGTAGTGTACCCCATACTCCATTAAGAGGAGGATGCTTAGGATGGTGAGGCAGATCACATCGTGGAACTTTTCATTTTCACAGTGGGAAAAGAGGGAAAATCTTGGGATTGTCTCAGTGTCTTACAGTGACTCATGCAGTTTTCACCCAGACTCAAATTCTCAACTTGCTTTTTTTTTTTCCCCTGGTTTTTTGAGAAGGGGTTTCCCTGTAGCTTTGGAGCCTGTCCTGGAACTAGCTCTTGTAGACCAGGCTGACCTTGAACTCACAGAGATCCACCTGCCTCTGCCTCCCGAGTGCTGGGATTAAAGGCGTGCGCCACCACCTGGCTAAACTTGCTTTTTAATTCCAATCTGTTTTCATCTTTTCTTGATAGAATGCTGGATTTTTATTCTCAAAATCAACACAACTTCAAGGATTATGCAAAAGGTTGAGATAAAAGATGCCAGGTTTTGATTGACAACAGAGTTTCTGGTATGGATTAGAGAGGTGGCCTGTATACCACACATGTGCTGTTTATGAGGTTTTATCTGATGGACAGCTATCGTAGTACTGATACATACTACGATACATGATTTCTCCTAATTGCTCCTCCCCATTGTGTTAAGCACACTATTTGGAAGGTAAGTGAGCTGTGTATTGTGATGTGAGTTCCCGAGAATAGAAACCCCTATGACTAAACTCTCCATGAACACAGCAAGACTGAGAACAATAACAAAAGCTTTTATCACCAGGGCCAGCGGAATCACATTTGATTTTCCATTTCACTTCAGCAAGACAGCAATCTGCCTGAAGGATGCTCCCCCAACCAATGTATGTCATCTTGACTTTAAGCTTTGACCTTTGCTATCTGCTTGTGGAGCCAAGCCATCCACTCTGCTGTGTGGCTACCTGGGGATGGTCCCCCCAGGTCTCTCCCTGCTGCTGTGTGATTGGAACAGAGATGGGCTGATGCTTTACCAGTGGGACTGCCTCCTAAACAAAGATGACAAACCAAGAGGTGGAGGCAGACATGGACCCAGGTATCTGTCTTCTGTTCCCACTGCTCTCAACCAAGGATGTGCAAAGGCTGGCCCACAAACCAACGAGTATAGGCATTTGCCTGTTTCTGCAATAAAGTTTTATTGGCATATCTCCTGCTCATTTGTTTGCACATATGTGTGGCTGCTTTTATTTTACAATGATAGGGTTGAGTAACTGAAAAAGTTCATATGGACCATAAATCTATAATATTTAGTACCTGGTCCTTTGGCCTAAGCACTAGGTTACCATCTGAGAACATCAAAGATTGACTTCAGGCATATAGAGAGAAATAAAACATCAGGGTCCTTGTTCGTCGTCTTTCTTTTGGTAAAGCAAAATATAACTACCTGGAAAGTTAATGAGTGACAGCAGTTATTTGATGACACGAGCCAGCCCTTAGGGATAACACAGTATGACTGTCCCTCATGAGATGGCATGTATTCAATGCATGTGCCAGCCACCAAACTTGTCACTTTTCATGCATTATGAAGTTGGCCCTTTGAATGGATAATACAGGGCTGTTAGCAGACAAGGAGTTCCAGACCTCCAGAGCTTCTGAGGACACACAGCTAAGAAGCACTGACAGTCATAGTCTTTGGGTCCAGAACCTAGGCTCATAGCCATGGGCCGAGCAGGACAAATGGTGGATAGAGGTGCCTGCCCTGCAGCAGGAAGGGATGGGGAGTAGCAGAGTCAAAGCAATTCTGCCATCAGTCAACAAGTCCTCTCACCAGGCCCCACATGGGATGCTGCTTCGTCTACACAGTGTGTTCTCACAAGGGAGAGCTGAACTCTGATCCAGTCTCTCCAGTGTTGACTGGTGGTAGAAAGCCAGTGGGATGAACAGCTGATTCCCACTTTATCTTCCCAAGGAGAACAGGTTTGAAGCGCTTCTTCACTCACGACTGAGCTCGAGTCACCCACCCCACAGGTGGGGCCTGGCAGCTGTGACCTGGAAACCCACTCTTTTCTTCCCCAGCCAGGGAGACCACGTGGAAGACAGAAGAGTCAGGGCCCAGGTGCAGGCTGGCTTCTGTCAGGGTCCCTCTGCCAATTCACTGCTCTGTGGGACCAGGACAGCAGAGTTGGGACGGGAAAAGGAGGCTGTGAAAGGGGTAGAACTGTCTAAACTTCAGATCAAGCCCCACTGCTTGAATCACTAGCAGACTCATTCTGAGACTGCAGAATGTGCCGGTGATGCTTTTCTAAAGGGCAACCCCGGTGCTTCCGAGAGAGGAGGTGCCATGCCTGTGACACACACTTATTCCATCTTCCAGAGACTGTGCTCTGCAGCACCAGTCACGGCAGGGGGTTCAGAAGCTACCAGGCTACAAATGTCTTTCCCTGACTGCTGCCCAGTGGTAGAGACTGGATCACCCTAGAAACAACCTTGCCCAGAGCTCTCAGAAAGCCCTAGAATATGTCTGCATTTAAATGAGACATCAAAATGTTGACTCAAATCAGGATTTCTGTGACACTTTTGTTACCTGGTGCTAGTCGAGCTTCATGATCCCTCTGAATCCCCCGAGGTCACATTCTTGACTGAACTTAAGGCTAAGATTAGAATCCATACAGTTTATTTGGAAGATGATCCTGGGAAGCATTGGTAGATGAAATGCATTAAATTGTGTCCACCAATATAGGCCAGAGCGCTGCCCCCTTAGCATGGGGGTCATTCAGATGGGCCTTAACCCAGTCATGCTGCTGTCCTTATAAAACGGAGACATTTGGACAGAGATACACACAGGGAGGACACCTCATGAAGATGAAGACGGCTAAAATGCATCTACAAGCCAAGATATGCCAGCAACTGTCAGGAGTGGGGAAGGAGTGTGGGCAGGTTGAGGACAGACCCACTGACACCTTGAGTTTCGATTTCTAGCTTCTAGAACTGTAGAACAATACATTTCTTGGGTATTTGGGTTTTTTGTTTTGGTTTCTCTCTCTCTCTCTCTCTCTCTCTCTCTGTGTGTGTGTGTGTGTGTGTGTGTGTGTGTGTGTGTGTGAAGGGGGCACATATATGTGTGCATGCATGCATGTAGACACCAGAGGACAACTTTAGGTATTGTCCCTAGAAGCAATTTACTTTTAAGACAGCATCCCTCCCCGGCCTGGAATTTATGACGTAGGCTAGGCTGGCCGGCTAGTGACCTCAGGGGTCTGCCAGGCTCTTCTGCACTGGGAAAACATGTATGTATCATCAAACCTGGCATCTTTAAAGAGTGGGTTCTGAGCCCAAACTCAGGTGTTGACTTTTACTTTACCAACTGAGCTACCACCCTGTTTAAATTTCAGGTTTGAAGCCACTGCTTTACGGCATGTCATTCCCAATGCAGTTCCCAGTGCTAGGGTTTGAACACAGTTTGTCCCCTCAGAAAGCTCTGTTGAAAACTTTCTGGTTCCTGGGTGTACATATGTGTGCACACTTGTGTGCATGTACACATGTGTGGAGGCCAGAGATCAAACTTGGTATCATTCCTCAAATACCATCCATCTTGATGCTTTTTAAAAAATTATTTTTTTGAGACAGGGTTTCTCTGTGTAGCCCTTGCTGTCCTGGAACTCGCTCTGTAGTCCAGGCTGGCCCTCAAACTCTACCTCTGCCTCCAGAATTCTGGGATTAACAACATGTATCACCATACCCAACTGTATGTATTTACTTTTAAAATATATATTTATTTATATATATTTATAATATATATAAAATAAAATATATATGTGTGTATACACACACACATATATATTATTTTATTTTTAAGGCAGGCTCTCTCTCTGGTCTGGGGCTTGATAATTAGGCTGAGCTGGTTGGGCACAGGTGACTCTGACATCCTCCCAGAAATAAGGTCATTACCACATATGGACTCTCAACCTAGGACCAGAACAAAGTGCCCAAGAAAACTTTTCCTTTGCAACGTACCCAGACAGTGGCTTTGTGTTAATAACAAAAGGTTGATTGAGACAGTGGTGGGAAACAAGGTGGATTTAGCTCAAGTTGCAATTGCAATTTCACCACGGCAGCAAGCTCTAGGGAACAGTGTAGAAGGGGTCCAGTTCACCCACAGTTCAGGTTAACTACAGCAGGTGAAGTAGCCTACGCTAGCACTTCCCAGATGAATGGAAGCTCCTCTCAGGGCAGCCTTACTAGCTTGAAAAAGAATTGTTTGAGGAACTTGAGGGCATTCTCCAGGAGTCAAGGGACGGCTCCGTGGGACAAGAAAGATGCTTAGCTGTGCAGGAGGCAGCACTCTGTGCTGGGAGTAGGCCACGCAGCCAGCCAGCAGAAAGAGGCAAGGCAGAACCCCACCTGGAGAAGGAGTGGCCTCTACAATGGGTGTTCAAGGCTGTGAGAGGCTGCCGGTGGCCTCTTCATCCAAGAACCAGCCCGCAGGTGGGAGGGGCTACCAAGAGCCACTGTTGGTTGTCTGGGTTTCTAAGGGTGGAGTATCCTGTCCCTTCCACCAGATCTGGTTGTTTTGTTTTTCCCTCACTCCTTTCTCCAAGCAGTGCACAAACCTAGCTCTTGTCTCAAAGTCCATGGCCAATGTCAGAGAGACCAATGGCCTCTACTTCGGGGCCACTACAGTCTGCATGCATGTTCTTCACCAAGACAAAATGAGGCATTAGTGAGGACAGGCTGGCTCTGGTGATACCTGCAGCTACCCATGCACCTCTGGGCCTCGCTGCTCCTCCTGAAATGTAGGGCCATCACCAATGGTGCTACAGCATCCATTGCCCTGATCCCTGAAAACACAAAACACACCCCTCTTCACCAACAGCACCTCATCTGACCTTTCTTTCTTTGAAATGTTTATTCCAAGACCAGCATTGGGTTGTACCACACAGCCTCTGGTACTAAGTACTACTTGCTCAAAAACACAAAATAGGTGTGCTCTGTATTTTCTTTCTGGTAACTGGGTTTGTTGTTTGAGACAGGATCTCACTATGTAACCTTGAGTGTCTTGGAACTAGCTCTGTAGACCAGGCTAGTCTCAAACTCACAGAGATCTGCCTGTCTCTGCCTCCCGAGTGCAGAGATTGAAGGGTGTGCCACTACATCTGGGACAAGTGTTTTTGATGGCCGTTGTTGTGATCTGTGCTTTGTTTTTGAGACAGGATCTCTTGTAGTCAGACTGACTTTGCATTGTAGGGAAAGTTGGCTTTGAACTCATCTTTCTGCTTCCATTTCTGAGTGTTGGGATTGCCATACCCAGCTCAGGAAGCATAGCCTTTCCCTATTGTGTTTTGAGTTTTTTGCCCCCTCTCCCCATTGTTTTTTTTGTTTTGTTTTGTTTTGTTTTTAAAGCACATTCTCATGCAGCTCAGGCTGGCCTAAAACTTGCTCCATAGTGGAGAATGAGCTTGAATTTCTGATCCTCCTGCCTCTGCCTGGGATTTGAAGCATGCACCTCCCCCAGTTGGGTCTGTGGATTGTCCCCAGAGCTTTGTCCATACTAGGCAAGCACTCTATCAACTGAGCCCCATCTCCAGCCTGCAAAGTGTGTTTTCCCCAAGATTTACTTATGTGAATGTTTGTCTGCATATATCTACAGGCACTGTGTGTGCCTGGTGCCCTCAGAGGTCAGAAGAAGGTGTCAGATTCCCTGGAACTGGAGCTACAGGTGGTTGTAAGATGTCCTGTGGGTGCTGGGAACTGAACTTGGGTCCTCTGGAAAAGTAACCAATGCTCTTCACTGCTGAGCCATCTCTCCAGCCTCAATTAAGTGTATCTTTAAAGCGCGGTCTACAACGATAGAAAAATTACCCGTTCTTCTCTATTTGGTTTCAATCTTTTTCCCGACTAGCTGGGCCTGGCAGGACAGCCCATCCCTTGGAGGTGAGTTTGGTTATCAAGCCCTAGGATCAGTGGATTACTGTCCTTATCCCCATGGCTCTATGTAGGCTCAGAACAGAATCAGCATACACGCACATAAAAAATAAATGAAATAAAAATTGAATGTTTTTAAAAAAGCGTAGTATACCTGTTAATTGTAAGAAAACCCAAGTAATAAAAATTGGCCACTCATGAGAATAATTAGAAAGTTAGTCCTTGTAATACTAAAGAATTCACGACAGCCTTTCCTTAAATAGCATTCTCCTAAGGATGTTTAGCATTTAGATAGTTATAATGTTCTTGTGCACGAAGCTTTCAAAGGCCTCATCCAGTGTGTGAAGGTTCCTGTTACTTAGTACATATTCCCCCTTTTCAGGCTAACTCCCTTGCCATAATGTTTGCTTGTCTAAACGTATACACATTTATAACATAAGCACTTGGGTCACATGCTCACTCATTAGACTTCAATTGAAAATCTGCAGAGGCAAAACACACTTGTGTTCACATGTGCCGTGTGTGTGTGTGTGTGCAAGTGTGCTTTGTGGCACTAAAGGCTGATGTCACAACATCCTCCCCCATCCCTTCTCTGTCTTATTTTTGAAACAGGGTTTTACTGTTAGAGCTGGCTACCTGGTGGGAGAGCCCCTGGGGCTTCTATCTCCATCCTCCATAGCTGGGGTTACAAGTGCACAATGCCACCTGTCTTTATGTGGGTGCTGGGGAACCGAACCCGGGTCCTAGTGCTTGCACAGCAAGCAAGCACTTACCACCAGGCCATCTCCCTAACCCTAGACCGTGGGCTTGAAGAGACTAGGAGCAGCATCCCAAACCAAGCGAACTAGACCTCCCTTGTGAGCCAGCAACTTAGTATTCGCTTTCGTGGTCAGTCTGCACTCAACTTTAGGTGCCTGGCCATTTGACCGACCACTGTTCTGCTATTTAAAAACTGAAACAATTGCAGACTTTGACTATGGCTAGAAAACCTTCAATTCCGAACTTAAAAGTCCCTACAGAGTCCATTCTTCTCTGTCTCTTGGTGCCAAGGAGCCATTTTGTGCTCTTCAAAGTGACAAGACTTTTCTGAGAAAGCTCTAGATTGAAAGGAAACCAGTAATTAGGCCAGCTTCAAGTCTAAAACTTTGTGTGTAAAGAGATGAATGTGCTTTTCTAAATCAATGCAATCAAGAAATTGTCGTGAAGATCAAAACCCTGCTTCCTAAGTCTTCCTCCGGCGTCCACCTTGGCCCCTTTGGATAGCAAACATTTGTAGACTTTATTCACAGCTCATTTTTAAGTCTTCAAGTAGCTCCCTCCCAACACAGAGACTACAAAGCTCTGAAAATTAGAAGTACCCCCAACCCAAAGAGCTATTCCCTGATGAGGTGGCCATTGAAATGGAGTTGGTTTTATCGGGTCTCTCTCATGGTCTTTACAGACTCGAACATTTAAGAAAGCAGCATTTGCAACGGGCAGGTGAGAGCTGGCCAGGATTTCCAAGGGTATTTCACAGGGCAGGTCAGCGGGGAGATGGATGGGTGAGCAGTGGTGGATACAATTATTTCACTTTTCTGGGCTGTTCTTTTGAAGCCTCTATGCTTAATAGGAAGAAAAAGAATAATCCTCTTTGCTAACCTTTTGTAGTTCCATCTTTATTGTTCCCATCGAAGCCCAAAGAAAACGAGCAAGATTCATTTTGTCCAGAAAGCATCTGTGTATTTTATATGGGCCTGGGCTTTGAAGCACTGATAGTTAAGTGGGAGAAAAGACAAAGATTTTTCTCTGCTCTGAGAAATCAAAGGAGGAATTTCTGAAGCCCTCCAGTCTAACTCCAAACAGTCCTGGGTGGTATCCAATCTGTACGCGCTTCCTTTGCTACTGAACTCAGCGTGGAAATTAGCACAGGTCGACAAAAAATGATGGAAATTAGGCCAGACCATATAGTGGTGTGTTGGAAACCACATTCAGACTCTTTTTAAAACCGTAGAATATAATTTCTGGCATCATGAATGTCCAGCTCTAAGAAATGGGCCTGCTCATGGGCCAGTCAGACCAATCGTCTACAGGCTGTTTGACTGGGGAAATGGGGTAGATGCTTGCAGAGTATTTAATTGCTATTAATCAAAATGAAATTAGCCAGATAGCTTATGTAATCAGATACTAAAAATAAACTAGTTTGACCAACTATCTTGATGGCCAAGGACGTTCACTTGAGACTACCTTGTTGGAGTGCTTGTAAGAAAAGCATCAAATGTGCATTGGCTGTTTTGCTCCAAAACACAGAGGATAAGTATTGTGGAGGGAGAATGTGGGGAGCTAGTGACATTTTCTGATGATTATTATACGGTCCTGAAACTGTGTGCTTGCCCCAAACTCTGAGAAGAGCTCCCAATAGGGAAATATTTGTGTGGTGTTTTTAAACTTGAGTTCTGAGAACAATTTTCCACCTTATTTTGCCATTTCATGCAGATAATTTATGATGGTTATGCATCTGGGGATCATTCAGTATCTGGGCTTAGTGTTAGGGACAGGCAGGGTTTCTGTGGCTGAGAGTAAGGCAGACTCATTTTAACCTGGGGACCAGGTGAAAAGAGGTGCAAGGAAGGAAATGCCAGGCTCACTTTGAGGACAGATGTACCAGGACAATGGGACCGGAACAACAGCTCCTCTTGCCATACACACAAGGCTATATGTTGACATACACGTATACACATACCTACAGATACCAGCACATGTCCACCAGCATACAGAGAAGCATATACATGGAATACATGCACTAACAACTCATATCTTCATATACCCATACCAGGAGACAACACACACACACACACACACACACACACACACACACACAGTCACCTTAGAAGCTGCATCTATGAGAATGCTATTCCTTTAGATTCTACCAAAAAAGCACACTGAGTAAAGACATGTTTGTCATCTATGTAGGAACACTGGGCACAGACACCTGGATCCACCAGAGTCTGAGAAATGCTCTGCTCCACTAGGTGTGTTCACCAGCATCCACACTGAGGTTTTAGCCCACAGCACCTAGGCTTGTGCTATTCCCTAACAAGCCCGCCTGGCTCAGTGGCCTTCTCCCTGAAGCAAGCTGATCAAACTCCTCCACTCTCCATCTTCCCTTTGGAGCAAAAAGATGCAACCTCTGCTCCCCTTCTCCAGACTGTGTCTGCTTCTCTCTTTCCTATGCCTCCTCTTAGATTCTCCCACCATCTCTTTGAGTCTAGGAAGTACAGGCAGGTCTGACTGAGGGCTGTCAGTCATGGTGTGTCTTGGGGCTAGTACAGTTTTGCATGATGGGAAACAATATAGGCATGCATGGCTGGCTTTCTGGTCTCTACAGCAAAAGAGGAGTGGGGGTTGTTTAATTCTAGGAGGTGCTGTCCGTGTTGGTGTACGTTTTGAGCCATGCTGTCTCCCCATCCCCACAGTTAGGCTAAGGCAACGGTACCTACAACGCTTAGGCAGTCACTCTAGGAGACAGGCCTGGCTCTGCAATGCTTCCTTCTTTTTGCTCTTAGCAACAGCCTTCTTAGGATGCTTACTTTGCCCCATCAACAGCACAAGGCCTTGCCCTCTCTGAACATAGTACAGGCAGATGTGAGGCCAGGGGTAAACGTGTAAGTAATTGCAAACTGATTGAAGATATTTGTCACTCAACGGCAGTTTCACCATTCTTTGAGGATTTAGTTTGGAAAAACTCACTTTAGAATCTACGTCTAACATTGTGCTGTTCCTTAAAAGAACTGCATACCCATGAAACTTCCCACTAGGTCAAGCTATATTCCTAACAGTTTAACAATTGTTTGGGGTCAACCCCTCTCAAATATAGTTTAATTTACATTTTAAAATTTATTTTCCATGCATACGGTAGGAGTGGGTGTTGAACACACATAGGGATGGATTGAATTGCGAATGAGGTATGTCTCTCTCAAGGAAAACTCCCCAAATACATTTATTAAGACTAAGATGGAAAATATGGGCTTACCAGATTTGGGGAAAATATGAGTCCAGCCCTATAATAATATTTCAGAGATGAACAGAGTTCCAGTCTTAACACGCCCATATTTCCTACTCAGCAGAAAACTGTATAACAAACAAAGATATTCAGTGTCAAAATAATTCTTTTTTACTTCAAAATTTGAAAAGAAAATAGAATTAAGCACTTCCTAAGGGGATTTCTTTTAAAGCCTGCTTCAGAATTCGGCCTTCATGTGTGTGATAATGCCATTCAATAGCAACAATCGAGTAAGCAGCCACGGAGAGTTCGAGCACACGCTGTGAGCTGAGGACTGGGGAGAATGTTTGCAGCCCAGTCCTCTTGAGCAATTCACCGAATCTTCGAAAGTAATTTTCTCCTTTTTATGCTCATTTTTATTTGAAACAAGTAGCCCACACTGGCTTCAAACCCGCTGTATCACCGAGGATAAGATCCTCCTGTCTACCTCTAGGTGCTGGGATTACAGGCATACACCACCATCTCCGGACTCGTTTTCCTCATTTATAGAAAGAGAAGTCTACAACATTCTGAGCTATTGGCCACAGTAACTAAGACTATGAGATCAGTCACACAAAGTGCTCTCTGTGAATACAAAGGATGGCTGGCACATAGGAAAAAGCCATTTGGATGGGGCTTGGATCCTGTCTGTCCTTATTCTAGAGTTTTCTGTTTACTATCCCCCTTTGAGTTTGAAACTATGTTGCTAAGCAGCATACAGCCAACAGGTGAGCAAAAGAGACCATGGGAGCACAGCGTGCCCACCACCGCAATCATGGGAGCACAGCGTGCCCACCACCGCAATCATGGGAGCACAGCGTGCCCACCACCGCTATCATGGGAGTACAGAGTGTCCACCACTGCGATCATGCGAGCCTAGCATGTCCACCACTGCGATCACGGGGGCACAGCATGCCCACCACTGAGATCACAGGGGCATAGCATGCCCACCACTGAGATCACTGGAGCCCAGCATGCCCACCACTGAGATCACAGGAGCCTAGCATGTCCACCACTGAGATCATGGGAGCCCAGGATGTCCACCACTGAGATCACGGGGACCCAGCATGTCCACCACTGCGATCATGGGAGCCCAGCATGTCCACCACTACAATCTGGTTACTTCAAGCATCAGTTCTTTCTCACCAAGTCCTGCCTGGCCCTCAACAGATCTGCAACCGATATGTAAGCATAGGAACACGCTAGAAGATGTGGGCATTTTCAAAGCAGAGCCCTTGCCTAGCAAGTTTAAAACAATGTGTTAGGGTGGGAGTCCCAAGCAGAAGAAACATTTGGAGTTCTGAGCAGAAAAAAAGTTATTTTTCAAATTCTGAGAGTCAATACCAGGGAGGTGGGGTGGGATGAGAGCAAAGGGGTAAGAAAGCCTTCCTGAAACCTTTGCAGCGTCTGGCCGCAGGTAATTCATTTTGTAGCTGAAAGGAACCTTCAACTTTCTCATCATCCTTTACTGCACATGCGAGGAAATTAAGGCTCAGAGAGACATACCCAAGTTTACTCTGCAGTTTGGTGAGAGGAAGCAAAAGAAAGCACGCTTGAGCTGGGTTCCTGCTTTGCTGCACTGGGAAAACAATATTCTATTCTGAAGACTGGGACACTGAGGTGCACTTCCCAAGCACCCTGAGCCTGGCTACCTCTGAATCATCTCTACTCTGTGAGGAGGGCACCATCCCCACCGTCTTAGGAAGGAAGGAGCGGAGGGCTGACCAACAGAGGCCATTGACAAGCCCTGACTTCCATCCAGATTTTTTTTTTTTTTTTTTTT
>JAQHUG010000119.1:682041-696877 GCA_028555095.1 Dicrostonyx torquatus
AAAAAGGACCCACTGGACTATGTATTGTGCACCGCCTCGATTCTAAACCCTGTGCTGAGCACTGGGATGTGTCTGAGAGCAAACAAGGGTATCTCTCTCCTCGGGGACTGCAGTCACTACCCAGAGTGCGAAATGACTTGTTTCAACTAACAGGTCAAATGACTTAGCTTAATTTTCTTTCAACTCAATTCACTATTTGTTTCTGTTGGTTGTAGCTGCCATCATTTTGTTGTAAAGAAGCTGTAGCTTTGTCTCGAGAGGAACTAAAGCATCAGTCCGAACTACCTGACCAAAGATATAAAAACGAGGTGGGGGGAAGGTTTTTTCAAATTGTGTGCCTAGACTAATTGAATCTAAAGCAATTCTGTTGTGCCTAGAACCTACTAAATAAAATATAAGACACATACATGCTAGACGACTTTTGAAAGAAAAGGTGTATGTTCAATGAAAATTAAATCTTATTTATTTTTGGGGGTTTGAGACAGGGTTTCTCTGTGTAACAGCCCTGGCTGTCCTGGAACTCTCTTTGTAGATCAGACTGGTCTCAAACTCACAGAGATCCACCTGCCTCTGCCTCCCAAGTGCTGGGATTAAAGACGTGTACTACCACTGCCCGGCCTTAATTATTATTATTTTTTAATACAGTATCTCACTATGTAGCTCAGGCTGACCTGGAACTCACAGAGACCCGCCTGCCTCTGCCTCCCAACTGTTGCAATTAAAATCACGCACCACCACACCCAGCTAGTCTTATTTTTTTAAAGAACAAAAGCAAAACTAAACATAATACTAGATGAACAGAGCGGTTTAATAAACCTAGGCTAAAGTCTCAGGCTGCCAGTGGAGGCGTTTTGCGGCAACAAATGTAGTATCTAGTCTCCCTAGTCTGAGCCAGGCTGAAGCAGGGAAATGAAGAGAAGAAGGGCTTGGGAAGAGTCAAGGACCGGAGGGCAAAACAAGTCCATAATGAAAATGCCATCTGTGAGCCACTAGTGACGCCATCACTTCGCTTCCTTCAAGCCCACTTCCAGAAACGTCAACCAAGATTAGGTGTTTAGCTATTTGTGTGTAAATTCCTAGTCAGTGTACACCCATGCCAGCAAAGCTGGGGCCACCCTGACACTGGAGACCAGGGCATTTTGAATTCTCCCCTGCCCTCTCTATTTCCATTTTCAGTCTTGTTGTCACTTTGAAGAAACATTTTCCTACAGTGTTCTAAAGATATTGAAATGATGGATGCAATGTTCATCCTCCGCTAGCCTGAGTTGCGATCCACATTTGCCACGGGACCCACCGCTGGTCTTCTGTCCTGGTGTCGGTGTGCCGAGTTGTATACTATCAGGAGAAGATGCCGGTTGGTGCTTAATAAGTTAGAATCTCAGCCATAGGTTTCCATCTCCTGTTCCTAGTAATTAATTCAATTTTTGTTTATCAATTGTCCTTTATGTGTGTGTGTGCATATACACATATACATGTGTGTATATCTCTATATATGAAACATTACATTCACTTCTTGCCATCACGTCTCTGCAAGGAAGGCATTAGTGTCTTTGCTTTAGAGGAAACCTAACAAAATCCAGGACCTTCATGATTCACTAAGTTGCTTAGGAATTTGTTCCTAGGAAACGCTATGACTGGCATGCCCCTGGCTGCTGGCTTCTTAGGCCATTCTCTGCCCACTACAGAGCGTCTCACAAACCCTGAGTCTTCACCCTCACTAGAGAGTGGACAAAGACTGTATTGGTTCATACTTAGCCATGGTGGAGCAGTTAGAAGTACCAGAAGCTGAGGGTTGGCCGACAGACATGTTCTGCGCCACCCAGACTCCATCTTAGTTCTTCCTGCCTGCGCCCTGGACATGTTCATGCAAGGCTCCGTGGACTGACTAGTTTAACACTGGCTTAGACCCCAAAGTTTGGGTTTTCCCAAAGAAATGCAAATGGGAAAAGTGTAGGCCTCCTCTGTTTTGGTGGAAATGGCCACAGGCCTCCTGCCCGCTGGGTGGGGTTTGTTTATTGTTCTTGGCAGCCAGCTCCAACCCAGTCACCCTTTGTTTCTCTCCCTAACTCCCCGAAGCTTCTACTTGAGCTCCAGAACTTGCCACACATGGATCAGTGAGATAAAAAGGGGAAGGTTAGACCATCTCCTCCCTTCATCTCTTGGGAGCCTGTTGCTGCAAGTCCAGAACTCTTGCTTGCAGCGCTGCCCCTGAAGTCAGTGAACCTCCCAGGCTATGAAGATGTTTGCCTCTGCTTAGGAGGAAGGGCTGCCGTGGGCTCCCTCCAAAGCTATTACCCCACAGAACCTTGTGAGTCATACCCACCAGGCCCTTTCTGAGAAAAGCACTATGATCATACAGAAAAGCTGATGACTGAGCCCTCACAACCCTGAGGTGCTAGCCCAGCTCTGCCATGCCTTCCCTGGTGGTACCACCATGATAATGGTTGTTCTTCCCCTCCTAGCCTGGCTGCTCAACAAACCACCACCCTGGGGCAAGCTGTAAAGTGGAGAAAGGATGCTACCATCCTTGTTTCTCTAGATTCAAACACAGACAGCCCCATTTCTTGAAAGAAACACCATGTTTCACCCGCACTGTCTGAACTAGGAAGTACTACAGCACACAGAAAGCCAAGCCTCCTAGGGTTGCAATCAGCACAGGTACAAATTCTCTTCTGGGCTGATTAGGACTCGTGATAGTGACTTACCACATACTCTTCCACCATTCCCCCAACATTTCTGTCAGTGTCTCTGACTGCTTGGGTCAGATAGAGAGCCATGTGAGTGTGTCACGGAGGCAGAGATGGGGGTGTCATAGGGCTGGTGGCCCTGGCGTGGGGGCAGCACTGTCAAGGTGAGCTTAAACACAAACCTTTGGGCCAGAAAGTGGCAATGCACCTTGCCAAAGGCTGCAAACACCGACGCTTCCTCCGTACCCTTCCCTCCATCAAGTCCTCTTGGTTCCACCCTACAAAGTGTTTCAGGCCACCCAGGGCCACAGGCCATGACCCTTCCCAATTGACCATGGTAATGTCATTTGTTAACAAAAGAGGAAAGAATGGATCAGAGCGGCAATGCCAACCCAAGGGGGAAGGAAGGAGACATGCTATCTGGGAGGCAGAACAGAGGGCGGCCTAGCTTGTGTTTTGGATCCTGCGCGGCTTCCGTTTAAATGCTGCCTCTCCACGCTGACCTGCCTCTGTTGCTCTTTTCTTTCGTTTCTCCTCACCTTTTCCCTCCACAGACTTTTCTCCTCTTCCCTTATCATTGGACAATCTACAGCTGTGTTTTCCAACAGTGGACTCTGAGCCGGTACCCAGTACGGCCATCACAGAACAGATACCTGCGTGGGACCCAACCCAGTCCTGCCCCTCCGGCCATTGACTTTGGGAGATTGGACTTTAAAAGAAACACTAGGTCCTCTGCACCCCTCTGCTGCCACTCAGACACACAAAGAGCCCCTAAAAGTGCCCAGCCACAGAAACAGCGCCCTTACCTGCTCCCCGGAACTGAGTCTGAAGGATGCCAATGAGAACGGACACCTTCCACTTCATCTTCTACTCCTCCAGGATGGTGCCCAGAGGCAGCTGTGCCTGGCAGGATGGGAGAAAGGGAGGTGTTGAAGGAGTCTCTGCAGGCTTTGTTCTGTGGCTGCCACCCCAGGAAGTGGAGGACCGTGGGCCTTTGAGACAGCACCTGCCAGCAATGCCAAGACACCCTAGCACTCCCCCTCTCGGTTAATAGGCAGGAAGCTCTGGAGGTTTGGGGGTTTGGGGTGTAAGAATGTGTATCCGTCTGAATTTTGCTTTTTCTTCTATTTGACTGTGGTTTTGTGTACTTTACTTTTTTCTAATTCTTGACTCATTTGTATCTGACTCCTGACGGCTGAAGTCAGACCCTGGGATGTCTAAGTTTTCAGTGCACGGAAAGAACACTGGCCCTTATGGAGGCTGGAGGGTGACAGCTCTAGACCCACGGTGGGTGGGCTGACTGTAGAGATCCCAGTTCCTGGCTTGCTGTGTGAGCATGCCTGAGGCAGTCAGCATCTCCAGCCTTCAGGCTTCTTAATCTAAACAGCAAAGAAAGCAGCATGTTTGAGGTACAGTTCTGAACACAGACGTGTGAAATACTATAGCTCACATTGTATTCAAAATTCTCCTTCCCCCACCCCAACAATATCTCACTATTTATTCAGCTCAAGCTCGTCTTGAACTCAACTCTCCTGCCTCACATTTGCAATTGTCCAGATTACAGGCACGTGCCTCCAAACCCAGGTCAAATGCCTCTGCTAATGTCAACATTCCATCCTTGGAGCTGCTTCCCAAAAGAAAAAGATTAAAAGACAGGCATAGTGCTCGGGTGGCTGAGACAGGAGGATTGAGAGTTCAGGTCAGACTGTACTAATAGTGAATACAAGACGAACTTATGCTATGTAGTAAGACTTTCTCAAAACAAAATTAAAGTGAAAACTGAGAACTAAGCATAATAAAGAGCTGTGCGAGGTGTCCGAGACAAGACTGAAAGCGTGAAAAGGCCTGGAAAGAAGGCTGTATCTTCTTTGACTAAAATCATCTCTCTTAAGTCCACAGTTATTCCACATTAGCCAATCTACCAAACTGAAAGACAGTGTTATCAAATCTGGAGGCACAGAGATGGCTCAGGTACTTTCTTCCAATCATGACAATCTGAATTCCATCCCCAGAGCCCACCCGGTGGACAAGAGAACTCACTCTTGCAAGAAATCCTCTGAGCTACACACACCATAGACACATACACACCACACAAACATATATACACAGATACCACACACATGCACACACA
Organism: Dicrostonyx torquatus; assembly: GCA_028555095.1. Lineage (NCBI taxonomy): Eukaryota > Metazoa > Chordata > Mammalia > Rodentia > Cricetidae > Dicrostonyx > Dicrostonyx torquatus. The sequence goes on from JAQHUG010000119.1 coordinate 686,860, forward strand.
TACCACACATATACATACACACACACTGACACCACACACACATACACACTTTCTACTCATATACAAACACAGACACAACACATACACACCAAACATATGTACACACGCATACACAACCACACATATATAGACATACACCATATACACACAGACCACACACATACACACTTTCTACACACATGCACACACCACACACACAAAGATACACCACACACAGTCAACATACACACACATACACACTCACACAAAATAAATGTTAAAAATATGTTAACAAATTCTTAAAATAGGGTGATTCCTGAGTTTGTATGAAAAACTTAATGTGTAAGACTAGCTAGACCACAAAAATGCACAATCGAAACCAAAATACAGGGGCTGGAGAGATGGCTCAGTGGTTAAGAGCATTGCCTGCTCTTCCAAAGGTCCTGAGTTCAATTCCCGGCAACCACATGGTGGCTCACAACCACCTGTAATGAGGTCTGGTGCCCTCTTCTGGCCTGCAGACATACACACAGACTATTGTATACATAATAAATAAATAAATACAAAAAAAACAAAACCAAAATACATAAATTAGACATCAAATTTCAAAAGGTTTATGCATCAAACAAAACTATGAAGAAAATTTTAAAAAATAATCCACAAGATAAATTAAAGTATTTGTAAATTGGATACTGATTATGGTCCAGTATTCAGGATATATAAGTAAATCTACAATTCAATAGGTTAAAAAAAATAAAAACTAGCCAAAGATTTAAACCGACATTTTTTCAGAGAAGAGAGACAAATGGTCAATGAGCACTTGAAAGATTTTCAGTGTTGTTAGTCAATAGGGAAACTCAAGCCAAAACCACAAACAATAGGACAACACAGGAGACACTCTCTGTGCTGATGAGGATGTGAGGGGATGCAAAGAAACCGCTGTTGCCATTGGAGATGTAAAATGATGAGAGCCCTGAGCAGAGCAACTTGACAGCTCCTTAAAATGTTCGAGTTACCACACGACCCAGAAACTCTACCAAGTATGACCTGGAAGACTTGAGGACATACGGTCTACAGAAGCACGGACAGAAACAATCCTGACAGCGTGATGTATAATGACTTCAGACGGGAAACAATTCACCACAGCTAAGGAATGGACCAGGGGTCATGGGGGCTCAAACAATGGAATATAACAGCCATGAAAAGACATGAAGTACTGTTAGATGCTACTGCTTCAAGCATGGGTGAAAGAAACCAGACTTAAAAGGCCACTTATTGTATGACTCTATTTATATTAAATAGCCAGACTAGGCAAATCCGTAGAGAAAATGGATTAGTGGTTGCCAGGAACCTAGGAGAGCCGGCAATTGGAGGAGTGATGACCGGTGTGAGGTTTCAGTAGGGACAGTGAAAATGCTTTAGAATTAAGATGATGGTGTACCAGGGAACTGAATGTGCTAAAAACCATTGAAGTGCATGATAAAATGGTGCATTTGTGACACCAAACTAACTCAATATAAAATAAAGGTAGAACAAATAAAATGTAAGGGATATGAAATGACTCTGCCAGATAGCCAACATTACGAATGAACACAATTACCAAACTGTACCTATGACATTATCAGCTCTCCTATCCTGAATGCGCTCAATCATGTCTGATCTCACAAGCAGGCTTAGGCCTGCCGAGTGCGGGGGTAGGAAACTTAACGTGTATTCAGTGAAGCTGGTTTAGATAAAGGAAAGAAATCTTCAGTGGGACAATGACAGACTTTTAAGTAAATAGTATGTTCTGGATCAACTGGATTATCTATGCGGGAACATGTATTGCTCTTATGTCACGTTGTGCACAAAGATTACCTAAAATGCATTATATATGTAACATAAAGTCCAAAGCAGTCACATTTCTGGAATGAAACATGGGTGATAATAACACATATTATTGGTAATAGAACACAAAAATCTCAATTAAGATAAGATGGTAAACTGGGCTTCACCAAAACTGCTTAGTGAAGATGTTATCGGGAAAGAACAAGAGCAAGCCATAAAGAAAATTATTTGCAAACACATCTATCAGAGGGCCGATTTAAATCTAGATTATCTAAAGAATTCTTTCTCAATAGTAAGGAACCAACTACGCAGTTCCCAGAAGAAGGCAAGTGGATGGCCAATAAATATATAAAAAGATGTTGGACATTATTAATAAGACAAATTAAAACTGCAACGAGGTACTTTTGTGTGCTGGGAAAACTAGAGTTCTCGCGTACCAAGCTTCATCTGTCCTGGTGTTTCTTTCCAGAGGCAACCAACCCCTCCTGAGGCTTCTCCACCAGAGGCCTGCCCAGCACCTGCCCTAGTAGACTTATGTCCACAGTCCTTACCTGGCTATTCTGGAACTCTCTATGTAGATCAGGCTGACTTCCTGACCCCATACTCAGAATCTACCTGCCTCTTTTGACAGTAGCCCCGGCTGACCTGTAACTTACTACATAGCTAAAGATGACCTTGAATGTCTAACCTTCCTGCCTCTATTTCCCAAATGCATGGGTGTGCCACCGTGCTCAAGTTTATGGGAAGGTATAGAGTGTGGATCAGGCTCAGGGTTTCCTACATATTACACAAGCACCTGACTGAGTCCCATCCCAGCCCCCAGCTTTTTATAATATTGATGAGGTTGTCAGGGAAGGCAGCTCAGCTGCTGTTTCCCTAGAATTTTTTTTTAAAAAGATTTGTTTCTTTATGTATACATGTGTGTATGGCAGGGAGGCTGTGCGTGTGCTTCAGGGTGCCAGGGCAGGAGCACTGAATCCCCCTAGAACTGGTGGTACAGTGTTTTGTAGACTGTTTGGGATGGGTGCTGGGAACTCAAACCCCGTGGAAGAGCAGTAAGTTTCCCTCACTGCTCAGCCATCTTTCCAGCCACTGTTTATTTAGAATTTAACAGTGGCTGTGCACAAGCCTATCGTTCCAGTGCCTGGGTTACAATCTCGAGATCATTCTCAGCTACACAGTAAGTTTAAGACAAGCCCAGGGTACAAGACTGTCTCAGAAAAGCAAAACCAAACAAAAATGAATGAAGTCTTAAAAGTGGAATCCGGCCTGGAAATATCTCCAGTTCATTTATCCTGCTTGGACCCACCCAAGGAGCTGCCTGTGCTGCGGGACCGCTGAAGGTACTGTTCCAGAAAACCTGCTTTTTGTTGGCTGCAAACTCAATTTCTGTCACTGGCAGCCAAATGGATTTTAATTTATGTATTGGGGCTTTTGAAAATTGAATTAGCTTTTCCCACGTAATGAATTATCACAGACTAAGTGCCCTGAAACAGCACAAACTTAGAACCTTACAGTGGTGGAGGGCAGAAGCTGGACACAGCATCCTGGCCCTCGACCGAGGCACTTACCAGGTGAAGGCCAAGGTGTTGTTGGCTTGGCTGTGGTTTGGATCTGCAGCTTCGCAGCTGCTCTTCCTAACTCACTGGTGGCTGGAAATCGCCTTACAACTACAAGAACAAGGTCCCTGTCTTCTTGCTCATCACTAATTAGATCACTCTCGGCCCCCAGAGGACACCTGCAGCTCTTTGCAATATGGCTGTACTTATTGCTTTTTTACTCTTTACTCTTTGCGGGGGGCGGGGGAGCCACCACCCAGCTCCCAAATAAATATATGGAGACATTTTCTTATTTATAAATGCCCAGCCTTAGGTTGGCTTGTTTCTAGCCAGCTTTTCTTAAATTATCTTGTCTACTTTTGCCTCTGGGCTTTTATCTCTCTCTATTCCTGTATATTTTTTTATCTTTCTCTATTCCTGTATATCTTTCTTTACTTCTTACTCCATGGTTGCTGTGTAGCTGGGTGGCTGGCACCTGGTGTCCTCTCTCCTTTTCTCTCGCTCCCTCATCTCTTTTTCTCCTAATTATGCTGCCTGCCTATCCTTCCTCCTGCCTGGTTATTGGCTATTCAGCTCTTTAATAGACCAGTCAGGTGTTTTAGACAGGCAAGTAATACAGCTTCACTGAGTTAAACAAATGCAACATAAAAGAATGCAACACATCTTTGCATCGTTAAACAAATGTTCCACAGCATAAAAGAATGTAACACATCTTCAACTAATACGCCGTAACATATGGCCTTCTAGTGGTTTCCCGAAGCCAACCACAACGCTCTCTGTTTTGTTCTTCCACAGCCAGTGGGAGGAGCGTGTATCTGGAATCTTGCCTGATTAGGCCAGACCCTTTTCCTGTGGAGCCCAAGGGAAGCACAGGAATGCTAGCTCATCTGGGCCCAGGTTTTCTGGCATCAAGGAAGTTACACTGGCATATACATCATGGAGTGGACATCTTGGAGGCTGCCCTAGTATCTTGTCTCCTAGAGAAGGGCCACTGAGGAAGATGTTTCTCCTCTTCTGGTGAGCATCAGGCATTCCAAATAAAGGACTTTTGACCTTGTGCTCAGGAATGGAGCCAACACAGAAGTGGGCGGAGTAAAAGTTGTGTATAGAAAACACTTAGGACATCCGTTGAGAACCTGGACTATGCCATGCCCAAAGGCCTGCTTCATGGATTTTTCTGCTTTATGATCCAATAACTTTTTCTTAGGAAAGTTGACTTTAAATCTGAAATTTGTCTTTGAAATACTCTTGATGTTATAGATGATGAGAACGTATGGTTACTAAAGATGTGATTGACCTGGGTCCATTTTATTGGGAGGCTTAACTTAGTTGGCCCTTCTCTCAAAAGGCCAATTGTTCTTAAGAAAATCAAGCCACATTTTTTTTTAATTTAACAAGATATGATGGAGAAAAAGTATGCCTATTGTTCAAACACACCAATAAACATAATATTAATAAACTGCACAAAAATAAAAGAAAAACATCTTTAAAAAACTCTTTGTAGCCGGGCGGTGGTGGCGCACGCCTTTAATCCCAGCACTCAGGAAGCAGAGGCAGGCAGATCTCTGTGAGTTCGAGACCAGCCTGGTCTACAAGAGCTAGTTCCAGGATAGGCTCCAAAGCCACAGAGAAACCCTATCTCGAAAAACAAAACAAAACAAACAAACAAAAAAACCTCTTTGTAAAAGATAGCAAAAATAAGCTGAGAGTATGAATAATATTATACAGGTATTATCAAGAGATAAGCTGATCAATTGATTACCTATTGAACTTTGCCCTTGATAACTGCCTTAGGGTTTCTAATGTTGTAACCAAACACCATGACCAAAAAGCAAGTTGGGAGGAAAGGGTTTATTTGACTTACCTTTCCACATTGCTGTTTGTCACTGAAGGAAGTCAGGACAGGAACTCAAACAGGGCAGGATCCTAGAGGCAGGAGCTGATGCAGAGGCCATGGAGAAGAGCGGCCTACTGGCTTGCTTCCCATGGCTTGTTCAGCCTGCTTTCTTCTTCTCCTGTTGTTCTTGTCGTTTGGTTTTGGTTTTTCAAGACAGAATTTGTGTTATTAACCCTGGCTGTCCTGGAACTAGCTCTGTAGGCAGAGGCAGGCTGACCTCGAACTTACTGAGATCCACCTGCCTCTGTCACTCAAGTGCAGGGATTAAAGGCGTGCACCTCCCAGTCAGCCTGCTTGCTTGCTTTCTCTTTTCTTTTTTCTTTATTGTTTTTTGGTTTTTTTGGATAGGGTTTCTCTGTAGTTTTGGAGCCTGTCCTGGAATTAGCTCTTGTAGACCATGCTGCCCTTGGCCTCACAGAGATCCACCTGCCTCTGCCACCAAGTGCTGGTATTAAAGGCGTGGCACCATCCACCGTGGGCTGGGCCCGCCCCTATTGATCATTAAATGAGAAAATGCCTTACAGCTGGATCTCCTGGAGGCATTTGCTCCACTGAGGCTTCTTCCTCTCTGACTCTAGCTTGTGTCAGGTTGACATACACAATCAGCCAGTACAACTGACCCCTTGTCAACTTGACACACAAACACTTGACTATTAAGCAACAACCCTTCCTTTCTTATTCAACCCCCAAATCTCACATCAAAGTCATAAATAATTTTAAAAGTCCCACAGCATTTGCAAATTCAAAACCAGTGAGATTTCAGTCTCTTTAAAATCACCAATCTCTTTTAAAAGTTCAGGTCTTTCTTCTGTTGGCTCCTTTAAAAATCAAAATTAAGTACCTTCTTCAAGAGGGAAGAACCAGGATACCATCACAATCTGAACCAAGCAAAACCAAACTTTAAGAGTATAAATCACTCAATGTGCAATTATCTGAGCTCCACTCACGATCTTCTGGACGCCTCCAAAGGGCTGGTCACTTCTCCGGCCCGCCCTCTGCGGCGCACACAGCTTGTCTTCTAGGTTCTCGCTGGTTCCACTCCACTGCCACCTTTGTTCTTGGCAGACATTCCATGGTGCTGGCATCTCCAAAATGCTGGGGTCTTCTGCAGCAACTGGGCTGCACTTTCACCAATAGCCCCTCATGGTGCCTTCCTGGTGCCAAGCCTCAACTCCTTTGCCTGCCCCCTTCAGTCCGGGGTCTTCAGCTCCACTAAGGTTGCATACTTACCACCGCCTCCCATGCCACGGCCTCTCACAGCTCCAAGCTTTAGCTGCTCTCCATGACCCCTCGTGACTTCAAAACCAGTACCACCTGGAAGTCTCTTACGAAGTCTGGCTGCCAGCACGAGCTACATCCTCGACCACCTCTGGAACACGGCTTCTCTGTGCTCTCAGGAAACACTTTCCAGAAGGTTTCACCTCGGTGATGCTGGTCTCTTCTTAGTCACCATTAGGTTCTTAGCTCCAGCTGAGCAGCATCAACTGTCCCAGTAACAAAGATTTCACTTCAACAGTTCTGGGATCTTATTAATCACAGCTGATTCTTCACCTCAGTGAAATCTGAACCACAGAACCTTAAATCAAAATAGCAAACAACCAGATCTAGTCTTTAATCTTCCCTCTGAAATTTCACAAGCCAGGCCTTTTTCATCTTCTGTACTGGTCTCAACAATCTTATCTTCCAAGGTCCCACAGAACATCCCACAGAGCTCTTTAAACTCAATGGTTCTCCTAGCCCAAAGTTCTAAAGTCCTTCCCTTCCACAACCCTCCCCAGAACAGGGTCACAGCAATACCCCACTCCTGGTACCAATTTGTCTTAGTCAGGGTTTCTATTGCTGCAATGAAACACTATGGTCATATAGCAAGTTGGGGAGGAAAGGTTTTATTTGATTTATCATTCAAGGTGCCTGCCTCGCATTCTTTCTGAACAGGTAACCCTCACTTCTGTGATGAGTTCAGCCTCAGGAGCCTTCTGAAGTCAGCTGTGAGGCATCTAAGGGAACACAAAGTCACTGTCTGAAATGAGAACGCTTCAACACAAAGAATTTCCACATTGTTCACCACTGAAGGAAGTCAACAGGGCAGGAACCTGGAGGCAGGAGCTGATGCAGAGGCTGTGGAGGGGTGCTGCTTTCTGGCCTGATTCCCATGACTTGCTCAACCTGCTTTCTTATAGAACTCAGGACCAGCAGCCCATGGATGGCACCACCGTGGGCTGGGCCCTCCCCCATTGATCACTAACTGCCTTACAGCTGGATCTCCTGGAAGTGTTTACTGAGGTTCCTTCTCTCTGATGGCTCTAGCTTGGTCAAGTTGACACACACTACTAGGCAGTAGGATGATAGCCTTATGCTTTCCGTTGGAAAGTGAGACTGTCCTGTTGGAGGGTTGCCTTTCATTTTCACATTTTGTCATTTTAATCTTTTTAGATGACTCAGGAAGGCAGCCATGACTGATGTGCTCGTTCCACTGTATAGTTAAGGAAATTGAAGTTTTACCCAATATCACAAAGCTGGCAAGTGGCCAAATCAAGACTGGAAGTCAAGTGTTCTAGATGCTGGTGTACCACGGTAGTGGAAGGGTATGTGCTTTGGACAGACAGACCCTGGTTAGAGGGCTAACTGGCTCTGTCTGGACAAGTCAAGAAGCATCTGACCTTTGTCTCGAATTTGCTAACCATGCCCAACCTTATTGCTTAAAGAATGGACAGCACGCCTCTTAGCAGTTTTTCTGCGCCCTGTGTCTATGAACCGTGGATGCTGGGAAAGCTGGCTCCCTTCACATACTTCAGGCAAGGTGATAACTGCTGTCACTGTCTGGGGAAGGGACACCAGAGGGTTGGCTATTAAATGTGTTGCCACAGAAGCTCTGGCAAGAATCTTCTAGACAGGAGGGGAGCTGGGATCAAGGAGTGGGCCTTGGTCTCTGGGATTAGTGAGAGGCTGAACAGAACAGGTGGTGGACACGTTAGTTCTTCAGGGAGCGCAGACCAAACCCGAGTAAGGACCTGTGTGCTTCCTCTTTTTAATTCAGCCAGATTCAGCCCTGCCTCGCCTTCCTTATGAACAGAAACCCCCCACTTCTGTGATGAGTTCAGCCTCAGAGGCCTTCTGAAGTCAGCTCTGAAGCATCTAAGCAAACACAAAGTCATTGTCTGAAATGAGAACGCTTCAACACAAAGACCCCAGCGCTTCTGAGGAGCAGTTTACAATGTTGCAGAGAGCAGATTTCTTCCTCACCTCTGGCCCTGGGTTTATTTCCATGCCTCAGTTCTGATTGGTCCATGCTATCTTCCCCCTCAGCAGATACCACAGACCCGTTTGCTGTTATGGGACATACCACCCCTGGGATCCAGTCCCAACTTTGCCCTTCACTGGCTATGTAGCTTTGAACAAACAAAATCACTTTCCCTCCATGGACCTCTGTGCACCCCTGAAGGGGCTGAATTATCTAGTTTCTACAAAGTGGTTTCCCGGCAGAGCCTGTAATTTAAGTGTAATTTCTCGTGCCTCTCAATGCCCTTTCAGTGTACCAGCTGATACCTTTCTTTTTTAATTTAAAAAAATTGGATTTTTAATTTATTTTTTTAAATCTTTCTTTTCTCATTTTACATTCCAAATTCAGTTCTCACCCCCTTCCCACGCTGCTCCCTCCACCTTCCCCTCTCCTACCCCTATCCCACCCAGGATCCATTCCTCAGAGAGAGTAAGCCTTCCCCTGGGGAATCAAAAAAGTCTAGCACATTGTTTTGAGGCAGGACCAAGGCCCTCTGCACTATATCTAGGCTGAGCAAGGTATCTCTCCAGAGAGAATGGATTCCAAAAAGCCACAACAAGCAGTAGGGATAAATCCTGGTCTCACTGCCAGTGGCCCCACAGTCTGCCCCAGCCATACAACTGTCACTCACATCCAGAGGGCCTAGTTTGGTCCTATGCTGGTTCCCTCACTGTCAGACCAGAGTTAGAAGACTCCCATTAGCTCAAATAAGCTGTTTCAGTGGGTATCCCTGTCATGGTCTTGACATCTTTGTTCATATTCTCATGCCTCCACTTTTCAACTGGATTTTGGGAGCTCAGCCCAATGTTCCACTGAGGTTCTCTGCATCAGTCGCTGGATGTAGGTTCTATGATGACATTTAAGATATTCATCAATCTGACGACAGGGCAAGGCCAGTTCAGTCACCCTCTCCACTCTTGCTTAGGGTCTTAGCTGGTGTCATCCTTACAGATTCCTGGGAATTCCTCTAGTGCCAGGTTTCTTGCTAGTCCCATAATGGCTCCCTCAATCAACATATCTTTCCTTGTTCTCCGTCTCTGTCCTTTCCCCATCTCGACCATCTCATTCCCTCTATTTCTCTTCCCCCTCCCCTTCTCCCGTCCTCCTCTCCCTCTCCCCTCCTTCTTCCCTTCTGCCTTCCCTTCCCCTCACCCCCACACTCCCAATTTTCTCAGGAGATCTTGTCTATTTCCTTCCTGGGGGATCTATGTATGTTCTCTTAGGTTTCTCCTTGTTACTTAACTTTTCTGGGGTCATGGACTATAGGCTCCTTATCATTTGCTTTGCAGCTAGTATTCACCTATGACTGAGAACATACCATGCTCATCTTTCTGGGTCTGGGTTACCTCATTCAGGATAGTTTCTTCTAGTTCCATCCATTTGCATGCAAATTTCAACTCTGAGATACCATCTTACACCTGTTAGAATGGCTAAGATCAAAAACCAATAATAGCCGGCTGGAGAGATGGCTCAGCG
>JAQHUG010000119.1:697207-727476 GCA_028555095.1 Dicrostonyx torquatus
CAGCAATATCACTCTTGGGCATGTACCCCAAAGGATGCTCAACCATACTACAAGGACATTTGTTCAACTAAGTTCATAGCAGCATTATTCATAATAGCCAGAACCTGGAAACAACCTAGATGCTGGTCGACTGAAGAATGGGTAAAGAAAATGTGGTACATTTCCACAATGGAGTGCTACTCAGCTGATACCTTTCTTTAGCTGAGGCGCAGGGTGGCGTTGTGAACTTCCTCTGGGCTCTCAGGGCCCTGTTAAAGTAAAGATGTCATGCAGGTATTCTAGTTTTGATCCAAGAGCGAGGGTCAGGCTTAGGGCCTGACGGTTCATCTCAATACCATGGTGCTGGAGATTTTCTGATTTCGCGCGGTCACATTTTGTCAATCCCTCAAAAGGGAGGACTAGATCGCCTAAACTCTTGAGGTGTAGGGGAGGCGGCTAGAAGTCCTTGCTGAGCCAGTCTTGCCCCTAGGGGAGCCTACCAAGCAGGTCCCTTCGTCTGGGAACAATCCTATGAGCTCCACCTGCATACTGCTGGTCGGGAACACTTGGCCTCTCCTTAGGCCGCTTCTTTAAAGGGAAGGAAAGACGATAATCAGGACAAAACGGGGACGCAGCTCCAGAGAAGTAGAAGTATCTGCCTGGGAAAGGACAAGCTTCTCCCATCCTGGGCAAGAGGGTCAAAGAGCCGCCCAGTTAGCAGCTCCGTGCGTGTCCACAGCAACCTCTAGCGGCCATCGTGTCAAACTGCAGTTCCAGAGGCCTCGCTCGCTCTGGGGATGGCGGTCTAGAATCCCTGACCCGGTCCCCATCCGCTCCACTTCCATAGGATTCACAGTGAGGGGGTGTGTCACCAAAGCACACGCAACAGTTGGGACCTTCTCATGGCCGCGTCATTTTCTAGAAAATGTCCGGTTCCTTGCTTCTTCGTTGACCTTACCAACTGTCTAAGGGCCACTGGTCATTCATACTCTGATAGGTAACTAAGCAATAGCCACTGTCTAGCCTAGTCCTCCACCTAGTCCTGGTGACAGCAGCCGAAGCCGTTGAATTGGGATTTGAACACACAATGTGACTTCAGAGCTCACAGCGCCTGCCCCCCAAAATTTCAAAGAACTACCTATAAAAAACAAAACAAAAACAAAACAAAAAACAAAACTGGCATTTTCAAACACACGGCCCTTGCTGGGTTTTTTTGTTTTTGTTTTGTTTTCCCACATTACAAACCTTTTAAAAACAAAACAAGAGGTAAAGTATTTCTTTAAAGGACCACAGGGACCTCTAGTGTTGCGTTCTTGAATCAGAACTATAGGATCTGGTGTGGAAGTGTATGAACAAAGGCAAATCCCTGGCTTGGGTATGAAGTTAAAAAAAAAAAATCGCGCTATCTACTAGGGTTAGAAAAAGAGTACCAGGCATGACTGTATTCTATAAAAGTAAATGTATTGACAGCTGTGACTTCTGCTTTGGAGGAAACTCAATATTATCAGTTGATATCTGAGGTAAGGAAACAGGACTTGCCTGTCTAGTATTTACTGAGTGTTCACTCTACAGGTGGATCTCTGTGTGGTTTCTGTGTGTGCTTTCGAGGCAGGGTCTCTCTAGCTGTATAGACCATGCTGACCCTGAACCCATGATTCCCCCTGCCTCATCCTTCAGCGTGCTGTGTAACTTGAATTCTCTCTGCCAACAGGAGAGATTATTATTACCCTCCATTTTGCAGAGGGTCTGCAAAACTCTGCAGCTTCCTCAGAAAAGGGTGCTTGTCTGGATGAATCCCTGGCTGAGGTGGAAGCCAGCATTTGAACCTAACCCGGTGGCAGGGTCAGCACGCTTGAGTTTAAGATGATCTTTCCCTCTGCAAGGCTGCGTTTGGAGGCGCACAGTGAGGATGCTGTTTGGATTCCCAGCGTATGACAGTTGGCTTCTTCTCTGCTAGCCCTGAGAACAGTCACTGGGCAAAATGATTTGGGAGCATTGTTGCTAATGTGTGCTTTGTCCTGTGAAGTATTGTCCTTTACAGATGCACCCAAACGATCAAAGAAATAAAGAGACTTATTCAAGACAACGTACAGTCTGCACAGCACAAACTGGTGCAGGCTCCCGGGCTCTTGCAGCCTTGTCTGCGTTCCTTGAGCTACTTCCTGCTCAGCTGTTCCAGAGCCCCTTCCTCCCCACTGCCCTAGGTCCTCTTCTCTTTTGCCCTTGTTGGGGGATTCTACGCACAGGTACAAAAGTACTTCTTTTTTATTTATTTTTTAATTAAATTGTGTGTGTGTGCGTGCGTGCGTGTGTGTGTGTGTGTGACTGTGCGCACACCACCATACACAAGAATGATGCTGAGAAAGCCAGCTAAGTGTTTGTTGTGGAAGACTGGAGACTCTAGCTAAGGAGTGTGAGCGCATGCACAGGCGTAGCAAGCATCCTCCAAGTTTGAGTCTACGAGAATCTTAGCAGAGCCATGACTTTGGCCAACATCAGTGCTGAGGGCCAAGCTGAGGGCCAAGCTGAGGGCCATAGAGTGTCTCTAGACTGCCCCACAGATTATAAGCAGGCTAACTTAATGTCTGTCCTTGCTGTTGAGAGACTTGTGGGCAGATTTGGGCTCACGATAGATTAAAAGTGACTTGAGATTGACATTAAGAATGAGATAAACATTCTACACAAAGAACATTCTAGGCAGATTGAAGAATTAAGGATGAAGAATTAATTCATAAAAATGGAAGAAAACCTGAACTGACATTTACCAAATTTCCCAAAGGCCAAGAACTAAATTTAAAGAAAATTAAATACATTAAGGGGAAAATATCCAATTATGTGAATTTGCTTTATGGAAAATTTTAAATCTACTGATTTTGAAATAATTTAAATGGAAAACAGTCTTACCAAGTGTTGACAAACCCTAGAGCTACCAGAAAGTAAATTAAAGGGATTCCCAGAGGATCACTGGACAGTGAACATAAGCCTAGAGTGAACTAAGAAGAAAAACAACTGACAGAACACTTTAAAAACTTACATTTATTTAGCGAGTGTGTGTGTGTGTGTGTGTGTGTGTGTGTGTGTATGTGTGAGGGGTATGCACATGCTATGGCTCCTGGCAAGCACAGCACAGCACTGTGCCCCACTGTATGGGTCCCAAGGATTGAACTCAGGTCACCAGGTTTACTCATTAAGTCATCTCATTGGCCCAAACTACCACTTTTTATGTTAGATATTGTTGGTAACCTAAAACTTGCCAGTTTGAACAACACAGTAGAGGTTTCCCTATGAGATTCAGCACAGAGCAAGCATCGTGACCATTGTGACATTTGACTGTAGAGACATCAGTTGACGGCAACCCCTAAAAACAATCTGCAACGTTCCTGGAAACCATAAAACCAAAATGTCAAGAAACTGGGGAGAAGAAAAACTAGAGGGGAGCTCGCTGTTTGACCATGTCCTACCCTGTCTGACCGTATCCTGCCTTGTCTGGCCGTGTCCTGTGCTGTCTGACTGTGTCCTGCTCTGCCTGACCATGTCTTGCTCTGCTGGTCATGTCCTGCTCTGACTGACTGTGTCCTGCCCTGTCTGGCCGTGTCCTGCTCTGTCTGTGTCCTGCCCTGTCTGACCGTGCCCTGCTCTGTCTGACCGTGCCCTGCTCTGTCTGACCATGTCCACTATTATGACCTCCTTTCAGGAATCCCCTTCAATACTCTCCAAGTCTTCTTGGTTCTGACCCCCGTCTCCTGGAAAGGGCCAATGACACAGTCTTGGCCAATGAAGCATCCTGCCCACAAACACGGGACCTGGGCTCAGTCACTGAGGGCCCTCCTCCAGTTCCAGACACAGCGTACTCATGCATGAGTGACTAGGACCCAAATATGAAATGTTCATCCACTTTGTCAGAATTCCTGGGTGCAATTAAAACTGACAGAGAGAGCAGTGCCACGAAGATGGTGTTCTGAAGGACTATTTCTTTTTAGGAAGAGCAAATTCCTCCTCTTTGTTTAAATTACTTTGACAGAAAGACTCCCAGCACAGGTGCTTATTTTGTAGCCCAGGGATGCTGCCATGAGGACAGATTCTGCAGCTGTTGTGTTGCCCTTGGATCCTATCGTTTCTCTTCATACAGATCTCTTGCCTTTTACTAAGTTATATTTGTAAACTATTTAGGAACATAACAAATTCAAAATAAAGTGGAAGCATTGGGATACCCAGTTAGTACTCAGCACGATCCTTCTACAATCCATCAAAGATTGGAAAGAACCACAAAATACTAGCACCTAGACTATTGTTGCAGAATGTGATTTTAAGATGTGTTACATTTGTTTATGCTGTGGAATATTTGTTCAATGATGCAAAGATGTGTTGTGTTCTTTTATGCTGCATTTGTTTAACTCTGTAAAAGCTGTGTTACTTTGCCTGTCTAAAATGCCTGATTGGTCTAATAAAGAACTTAATAGTGACTAGCTAGGCAGGAGAGGGATAGGTGGGGCTGCCAGAATAAACAGAAGAAAGAGAGGTGAGCTCAAAAAGGAGTAGAGGATGACAGGGGCCAGTCACACAGCCAGACACAGAATAAGAAGGAACAAAAAGATATACAGAAACAGAAAAAGGTAAGAGCCTAGAGGCGAAAGGTAGATGGGATAATTTAAGAAAAGCTGGCTAGAAATAAGTCAAGCTAAGGTTGGGCAGTCACAAAGAGTAAGTCTCTGTGTGATTATTTGGGAGCCAGGCGGCGGGGTCCTCAAAGAGCAAAGAATCAACAACAACCAACTGCAAACCATAGGGGCTACAAGTCTTGAATTTATCTCACATTCCCCCTCCCCCCGTTCCCTCCCTCTCATGGGCATCCTACAATAAAAAGGGAAAAAAACAAGCAAATGATTGCTTCAATACTCTCTTTGAAACTTAGCATTTTTCTTCTCAGATGAAAATACAGAGCATCTGTTTTAAAGAGTTTGGAAAACACCATGAAATACTGGCCAATAAACCCCAACAGAGCATTATTTTCTTGGCACTAAAACAGCTACAGAATGCACCATTAAGGCGAATTGTCCGCAATTACCTTGCGATTCCTGGTCTGAATGCCACTGAGAAAGACATGTGATGCTGGCAATCTCATCAGAACATTTCTGTTTCACTCAACTGTGCCTCAGTTCGCAATGGGTCCCCACCCCCCACATAATCCCAGGGCTTTGAACTTGGACTAGAATGCAGCCAAATCCGATTGTTGGTCTTAGTTTGCTCAGAACAGCGGCCAAGGAAGTATCTGACAAATGCAGCCACTTGGCCTCTGCAGTTTCAGGGGCTCTCTGCCGTGATCTCTTAGCACCACGGCCTTGATCAGGAGCTACACGCTCTTGGGACACAGCTCTCATTCATCCCTTATCCTAGCTAAGACTGGGGCTCAGTCCCTATCTGCAGCGGGCGAGGTGTGAGACCCAAAGACTGAAGCAGTCATGGTATGAAGGAATCGACAGAGCCACGAACCCACCAGCAGCAGCAGGCCAGGCCTTCATCTCATCTCTTGCCCTTGCCTTTACTTCGGTGTCACTGTCATGGTCACACCCTGACGTTTGGCTACAATAACTCAGCTATGTGAGAAATTGGCGCTGTGCTGGGCCCCAGTGGCATGTTTGTCATCCAGTACTTAGGAAGCTGAGGCAAGAACATCACAGGGCTGAAGACACCTTGAACTGCACAGTCTAGAGACTCTAAGAAATAGAGAAGAAAACAAAACAAAAATAACCCCACCAAAACCCCGAAACACAACCTGGATCCTCTTTAACAGTAGTCTGTGGTGCCCCCTTGTGGACACTCAAATGCTTCGGTGACATTCTACAAGTCCAATTATAAAGCTGTGAAATTGGCTCTGACCTGAATATGGAGTTTTTTTCACGGTACCAAATGCCGAGGACAGAAATCACAGTGAGCGGGCAGAAAGAGAAGACTAGGGAAATGCCCTCAACCCAGTTCTACAGAGCATGCCAAAACCTAAGCCCAGATTCCAACATTCCCCAAATTCTAGGACATGATGGGCTCTCTCTCTGCCAGTGGAAAAAAAGCGGCATGATTCCCTCTGAGTCCTGGAGCAAGTGGCTGACTGAGGAGTGTGGCTAAATGAGAACATTGGCAGAGCAGTTACAATGCAGCTTTGTAACAAACATCTGTATCTCTGAAAGCAGTCCAATACACCTCATTAAAATAACGCTTTTAATTGTTAATGACTCGAATGACAAAACTCTTGGCTGTTTAATATAATTTTTTTCTTGGAAAAAGCATTTGCTGGATTTGTTTAGTTTATCATCTAATTTTCCAACATTATGGCTCCTGTTTAACTTCTTTTTGCTGCCGTAGGGGTCGGTGGTTTGATACCAACACTTCATTAAAAGGACTCTTACATCATCTGAGATCACGAATGCAGGAGACGAAGCTAGATAGTACACCCTCTGAAGAAACGTTTTAAAATGTGTTATTTTTAATTGTGTGTATGCGAGTGTCTATGTGTGCCGGTGCCCACAGAGACCGGAGGGATTTGATTCCAGAGCTGGAGTTCTGAGCAGCTGTGTCTGCCTGAGCCTTGAACCAGTTCCTCTTCTAGAGCAGTCTACATTCTTAGATGGTGAGCCATCCCTCTAGCCCAGAAACATCTTTTTTAATGTCATGTTGACATGTTATCTCCCACAGATGGATGACTCTGGCAGCAGCGCTGAGACACAGAGCATCTGAGGAAGGCTTGGGCTGTGGTTGGCGCCTAGGCTAATTCCTCTCGTAATTCTTTTAATTCTTCTTTTGAAAAAAAAAAAATCCAACACAGACAAAATTCCTTTCCTTTCCTTTTGCAATCCTCTTTTCGTGCAAATATAACATATTGTCTTTGGTTTCTGTTTGTTTGTTTCAATGCTGGGGACGAGACCCAGGGCCCCAGGCATGCTGGGCAAGCACTCTATCAAGCGAGCTGCACCCAGCCCCAGCCCATGTGTATATGTTTTGAAGGATGAAGAATGAATATTCAGTGTCTACTTAGGTGGAAGATGAAAGCAGGAAACATTTCTGACTTCTTTGCTCTGGGTAACTGTGACTTTGGAACGTGAGACATTCACGGAGTTTTACAGAAGATACTTTTGTCCTGTGCTGGATCAGCCCTACAAGCAGATGTGAATAGAAAGTTCACTCCTTCCACATCTGAAGGGTTCACACAGGCACTCTGTATCCAGGGCACACCCTCTGCTCAGGTCTCCCCACTCCAGGCTCCTCTGCACAGGCTCCAGAGGCAGCTGGGTGAAGGGGTCACCCTCCAGGCACAGTGGCTGCCAGGAATAAAGCACCTGGACTTTGGTACCTCAAGTGCCAATGGGCAATCTACACCTGGCCTATGTTGCCCATCTATGGGCACCACTGAAGAAAAAACACTGGGAATAGATGAAAGAAAAAAATCCTTGATTAGAATGAATGGCATGTTTCTGTGAAAATGGCTTCAAAACACAAGTTTTAAATCCAGCAACCACATCTTCCAAGAGACCGCACTCTAGGACCAACAGCATTCTGTAAATAGGCAAGCAAACAAAATCAACCAGCGGGTGGCAGAGTCCGCTGACAGCCCAGGAAAGCTGCAGACAGCAGCAGGCCCTTTAAGTGTGCAGGAGTCATCTACGGCTCTTTGCTGGTGTGGGTCAGTTCACCATATTCTGCTTCACCTGGAAACAGAAAGAGAGACAAAGAGTTATCTTATTAGCTGGATTGGCCAATCTTAACAGTTCATTTGTTCCTAGAAAAGACTAGAGAAACACTCAGTACCTAAAAGTTTAATATTTTAAGGTAATTTCAGTGACTCCCGGGTCCTGGTTTAATAAATGCTGGACAGGGACCAAGGCTAATCTTTTAACGAGCTCCTTTGCTCTCCATAGATGATTCTGACATCTCGGTGAATGTCTCAGGGCGCTGACAGACCTGCTGCCGGCAGGACTTCATTCAAAAAGAATTTCTGAAGGTTTAAAATGAAAAACAAACAAACATAGGGCTGGGGGTGTAGCGCAGAGGGTGCTTGCCTGGTATTCACAGAACTCTTGAGTTTAATGAACTCAGCAAGGTGGCTCACACCTGTAATCCAGCACTCTGGAGGTAGAGGCAGGAGGATCAGGAGCTCAAGGTTATCTTGGCTATATAGAGAGTATTAGACCAGACTCTCAAAAAGTGTGTGTGTGGGGGGGAGCAGAAACCTTTACAACACAAAAGGGTCCTGAACATTAAAACAAGAGAGAAGTAACTGACCAACTGGAGCTAACATACTATAGGACCCAAGCTCAAACGAGGCCTGAGTCTCAGTAGTTTACCTGAGGCAATATCTGGCTCCAATAAAGACCACAAACTAAGACCACCCAGGAACAGACCATCCAAAGAAACATTTCAACTGTTGTAGACAGGATCACCTGCCAGCACACACCCATCGCTTTTTACCAGGACACCCCTAGACAAATGTCAGCCAATCAGGGTCCTAAACCTTAGAAATCCCTCATCCCCACCTTTGCTACTATAAAAACCCAACTCTAACTGAGCTGGGGCTCTCCAGTCACTCCAATATGTTGGACACATGGAGAAACCGAGTCTGCAAACTTGTGTAAAAATAAAGGCTCTGTTTTTACATACGGGACTCGGTCTCCTGGCTGGTTTTGGGGGACTTTGTGATCCGGGCATAACATATACAACCAGGAAATCTCTGCCTCAGTCTTGGTAAGAGACATCCGAGCAGGCCCGTGATAAAGTGAAGCCTAGTCCGCCCTTCCCGTGGATGGCTGCCTCCAGGACGCCAGCAAGCGCAACATGAAGTCCTTCAAACTTTCACTCAACATGCAAGTTAGCAGACTGGCCTGGTCCAGCAACCCAGTGACACAGGTCATTTAGTTAGGCCTGGTGTCAGCCCTGACCTCCAGGTTCCTGTGTGGAAGCTTTCTCAGGACATCATCGCAGTGTCCCAGCCAGTAGCTGCAGGCAGAAGACTCTGTGCTATTTAGAGAAACAGCATCTTCTGAGGAGGATCTGGGCAAACTCCAGAATGCCATGAGGACCCCATTAGTGGCTCCTGAGAATGGACAGACCACAGTTCTCACAGGTACAACTGTATACTCCCTGGACTGTGACACGGTCCTGGCAGCTAGGAGGAAGTCTCCCTCACAGACTGAAGTAGCAATCAGTGGCCAGAGGTACCTGGGGACAGGGCAGTTTTTAGATGCCTTCCTTCCATAGTACTGCACGGCAGGGGATGCCTGGCCCTGCTCTCCCATCCTCCCCTCAGGACCAGACCAAAGGTTCCATCTTATCTTTGAGCTGCAGAAAAGCACTTATCTGTCTACATAACGGGGGAGGGGGTGTGTGTGTGGCACGACTCTATTTTACTCACTCAGAGCAGAGACTTATGGGAAAACATAATTTTATTTTGTTATTAAAGTAAGCACTGCCGAGGGCATGTTATTTACACAGAGATAACTGCACTACGGAGATTGTGATGTCCTAGGAAGGAAAACTCTAACCTCAAAGAGCGGCCCATCATTCTTGCTGTCAGTCTCCTTGATAATGCGGTGCGTGGTGATAATCTCGGCAATTGCTACCTCCACATCCTATAACAGAGGACTCTTGGCCAGCCCAGAGGAGGTCAGAGGCCCTGTGCCTCTTCTTCCACACACAGGGCAGCAAAATCAAGGCTGGGAAGGCTGAGTTCTTCACTCAGACATTTGAAAGTCTTTGTTTCAAACAACTGCCAATCAGCAGCTGCTTCCCCAACACCTGCTGAGGGCCATGCACTACCCTCAGCTCTGCTCAGAACACAGGAGCAGGAACACAATAGAACCCTGAGCTTTGCTGTTAAAAATTACAACCCGGAGGGTGGGGTGGGGGCTACATAGTTTCGCCTGGATTGTTCTCTAATAGAATAAGACAAACAGTACATAAACACTAAGAATTTAAGCTCCAGACTGGGCAGCCTCTAGTTCCCAAGAAATTCCTTTTTCCAAGGTCAGGCGTTTAGACAAAAGCCACCAGTATCTCCAGGACTTGAAGAAAGTTCCTACTTGCTAAAAAGGAAGTCATTCTTCTCCCCTGCAAGAGGAACTGAAGCTCTCCATTAACAGGACTGTGGTACCTACTAAGACAATGCTGGCCTCTCTGCTACCTTAATCTCTGCTCACAGCCCCACCCCAGCTCACAAGCCCTTTCCCCTGTTCTCATTTAACTCTAGAAACCTTTCCCCTGATGCTTCTCCTTGCTTTCCCAGGAGACAGCCTTGGCAATCTGAAGTAAATTTTTCCCTTTCCACCCAAGGAGCAGTTAGCTATTTTGGTTTCTTTACTGCACCCATTTTCATTCAGGCACGACATATAAATCTGAGTATCCTCACCCATATCCCTACAGAGCTGTCAGTCATTACAAACAGGAAGTGAACTTCAAGTGACAGCCCCAGCAACAGCACCTAGTTCGGAGTCCATGGCTCTGGAGCTAGGATGCTTGCGCTTGAATCCCAGGACTGCCACCTCCTGGCCCAAAGGCATTGAGCAAGCCTGGCATTTCTCGGCCAGGTGTTCCATTTTACAGCCTATCCGGGTGTGGTAAGAAACTAACCTAATCACGTGAAGCATAGCACCAACCGGTAAAACGTGCTCAACAGACTCTGGCTGCAATCGTTAGTATCATTATCACCTCTCAAGCTCGCAGACCTCACATATAGCCAAATTCCTATTGCCACTTAGGAAACACTCTGTCCCCTGAACTTTGACCTCACTCCAAATCTGACTGTCCTCTTCTTCCTGCCCCAGTCCATCTTTGGAGCCTGCTTCTCGGCTGCTTTCGGACAAGATGGTACTGGGGACCAAACCTTGAACCGCTGAGCTATGTCTCCAGCCATTGGTAATTTTACTATTTTTATTTTGCAATGCTGAGATTCACGCCCAAGCCCCAGGACCCAGCTGCTGAATTTCTACTTTCAGCACCCTCCCACCCCACCCCCATCTCCTTTCTCTCCAGGGGTCCCTTTGGTCCCAACTTCATTACCTCCAGAGGAATAAACCATGTCTCCCCACAGGCATCCCGGTGATGCTGGCAGGAAAGGGTCAGACTCAGATGTGGTGCAGCACAGTGCAGAGCAGCAAGTCTGATTCTTAGTCCTCCCAAGTCCTTCATACTGTCTGCAGTCCCACAGGTACAGCCTTAACACTGGACCTCAACCTCGTAGCCCAGACCCCAGGTAGAGTTGATGGGGGTCAGTGACTTGAATGGAACTCCCCGCACCTTTTCACTGAGCTCTAAGTGAAATTTGTGATTCCTTCAGGGATGGTTGCAGATGACAAACCATAGACATGGCAGGGTATCTGTGACCGTCTCCAACAGCAATAGAGAAATCAAAAATCCCTTGCAATTGTGCTATGATTGTGAGAGTTACAGGCTCGTTACTAGATTCCCCCTTGTTTGTTTTTGTTTGAAACACAGTTTCACGTAATCCAGACTGGCTTCAACCTCACCAAGCAGCTAAAGCTGGCCTTGAATTCCTAATCCAAGTGGTTGTCTGCCGCCCAAGGACAGGGGTTACAGGTGTGTGTCATTACTAGATATTTTTTGGTTGTTGTTTTTGGTTTTTCAAGACAGGGTTTCTCTGTGTCACAGTCCTGGCTGTCCTGGAACTCACTTTGTAGACCAGGCTGGCTTCAAACTCACAGAGATCCACCTGCCTCTGCCTCCCAAGTGCTGGAATTAAAGGTGCGTGCCAGCACCACCTGGTGTCATTACTAGATTTTACACTATTTAATGTTAATTCAAAAGCTTACCAATGCTGTATCACACACTTAAAAGTATTTTATAGATATATTTTAAGAGTTGTTCTTTGTTTGATTGATCTCACTATATAGCTCTGGCTGTCCTAGAACTTGCCAAGATTTCCCCTGCTTCTGCCTCCCAAGTGCTGGCATTAAAGGAATGCACTGCTGTGCCTGGCTTCTTTTGTAATCCTGCATATTTTATTATCTTAAGAGTGGATCCTAGATTATGCAAGGGTCTACATCATATGAAACGTAAAACTCCCTTGCCTTGGGAGGCTGGGAAGGGCGATACTGGACAGGTGAAAAATGTATAATCACTTACTGCAATGTGACATTAAAATATTCTTCAGGTGTCACGACTTTCGGTCCACCAAAGTAGTCCAAGACCCAGACGTTGGTTATATTTAACTTTGCAAAGAACCAATTATGGCTGGCAGGCCAAGTCTTCATCTCAGGGTGTCGAAGAAATAACGAATTCTTCGCATAGTCTGCTTCCTTGTCATTCACCTGAAGGATAAACAGGGGAGAAACAGTCTGACTCTTGGGTGTCTCCTTCGCTAACAATGTGTGGTTCTCACACCGCACACCATGTCTGAGAAGTTATTCAGCTGCAAATCCTGGTCTTAAGACTCAAGAGTAAATGGAAGCTCAGAGAAAATGGACAACGATGATTTTAAACTTGTAACAACACATGCATCAAAACAGACCGGAAGGACCGAGATTCGCTGCTCAACAGCAATCCTGAGCTACCACTGTTCCTGGCTCAGGCGCACTATAATGTCACCTGGGCCTGAGAGTAGCATCCCACTCACCCCAGGACCTATCTGCACATGTGAAAAGCATGTGTGTGAAGCGTGAACATGCATAGAGGTAACACAGTGGAACCCAAGAGCATTTGTTACTTCCTGGCTTGCTCCTGTCAGTCAAGGACACCACCCACAGAGATACACCCACAAGAATGTCCAGACCTGAACTCACAAAGGCCAGAAAGCAAATCGCTGGCTCAGCAATAAGACTATGTACGTGACACCTGTCCACTGGCATTCCATAGATATTTTTCTGTCTGATTTTAGAGATGGGGTCTCACTATGAAGCCATAGCTGTCACTATGTAGACTAGGTTGGCCTCAAAATCACTATGTAGCCGGGCTGGTCTTGAACTCACAGAGATCTGCCTGTCTCTGCCTTCTGGGTGCTTAAATTAAAAGCATGTGCCACCACATTCAGCACTGTTGATCTTAACTAAACTCTTCTCTCCAGTACTCAGCCCAAACTGTCCAGACATACTTCTAGTTAGTAACAGACACTCCTCTTGTTGGTATCAAACATGGGAACATGGAACTGTCATGAAACTAGAGAGCAATGGTTCTTTTTGTTTGTTTGTTTGTTTTTCTTTGTTTTTCGAGACAGGGTTTCTCTGTAGCTTTGGAGCCTGTCCTGGAACTAGCTCTTGTAGACCAGGCTGGTCTCGAACTCACAGAGATCTGCCTGCCTCTGCCTCCCGAATGCTGGAATTAAAGGCGTGCACCACCACTGCCCAGCGAGAGCAATGGTTCTGTATGAGCAAATATTTCTCTTTTAAAAAAGATTTATTTATTTATTGTGTATATAGTATTTTGCCTACATGCAAGCCTGAAGGCCAGAAGAAGACAGCAGATCTCATTACAGGTGGTTGTAAGCCACCATGTGGTTGCTGGAAATTGAACTCAGGACTCTGGAAGAGCAGCCAGTATTCTCAAACCACTGAGCCATGTCTCCAGCCCCCCAAGCAAATATTTCTTAACAAGAATGTTTTTATACAGAATCTTCCAAATGTGACATGTTTGGCTTTAAGACATAGGTTCTTTGTCCCTTAAGAGCCCTACCGAACACCTACATGATGGGCCCTCCCCAGAGCCTTAAGTTCTTGGACTCACTGTATGTGTTAGAACATGTTCTTACTGCGCACCCACTAACAAATCAGTTGCATGTTATTCTTCAAAGACTCCTTCCTTGTTTCTAATACCATGATGCTCTTCCAAGCCCATCTCTCCTCATGGAAGTCACCGCTCACCTTGGTCACAGTTCCCGACAGCATTATATGAACACACAAGGGACTCTGGGGATCAAATCCATGTTTCCTACAGAAGACAGTCTGTGCCAAGGACAGTGTCAGCGTAGCCTCTGGATGTTCCTGCAGAGAGAAAAATGAGAGCCTTGCATGTGCCCTACGGTTTCTGGGGCGTACAATGTGAGCTGCAGATGTACCACCCTCCATGAGTCGCACTGACTCAAAACAGTGAACTGCAAGCCTCCTTGGACAAGGGAAAAACAGTCCACGGGGGAAAACCGGTCCTGATCCCCACCAAGTGTGTGTGGAGAGGTGGCAGGCTCTAAATTAACAATCTACAGGGAATGTTTTAGCATATCTGTTCTTATCTGATCCAAATTGTCAGGAGTATAAATACAGTATCCCCCAAACCAGGGCTGCTAATAGTCCTCACCGAAATATCTACAGGGTCAAACTCTAATAAAAAACAAAGCAAAACAGTTCATAAAAATGCCACAGTAGTTTGAACAGCCTAATTACACAATTTAAACAAGAAAGTAGCTGAATCACGCTGCAGGGTTATCTCATGACTACAGAAGTTGTCACGTGATCTCCAAAAGGGAGAGTTACTTATTCCCCTCCCAGCTTCTGTAACAAGAGAATTCAAATACAAAGGCAGAAAGACTCAATTCTTTTCTCTCCAGAACCCCACATCCTTCCACAAGACTGCAAATTTACAACTGCCTTCACCCCGAGTGATTTTGGGTGAACTTTCTTATTTCACAATGGCCCATCAAAAGATGACTCTGAGAGTCATCTCAGGAAAGAGGAAAACAGAAAGGGCTCAGAAGGCAAGAGCATGTACTGCTCTTCCACGGGGCCCAAGTTTGGTTCCCAGCACACATGTCCAGTGACTCACAACCATGTAACTTCAGTTCCAAGGGATCCCATGTGTCTGGCCTATGAGGGCGCCCCCACACACAGTTAAAGATGAAGTCAATCTTCTGGACATGGTGGTGCATACCTTTAATCCTAGCTAAAATATTTGCCATCTTCAAGCTGTTAGATGAGAGGAGCTCCCCTTCCACCCACTTCCCCTCCCCCCAGAAAAGGAAAAAGGGAGGGAGAGAGCTCAGATAAGGTTTCTTCCCTGTGAATTTCAGATCTGGTTGAGAAGTCAGACATAACCAAAATCAGGATGGGAGCAGGAAGGTGTCTTAAGGCAGAGGGAATGTAAACTGGGAAAGTGTAAGACTCCATGGCCATTACAGAGAAAGCCAATGTAAGAGAAAAGCCAAGGGATGGAGGGGCTGGGGAGAGGTGAGCTCGGCTCAAACCCAAGCTCAGGAGTCTAGGTTGGCTTTTGCCGGCATCCTCAAGCAGTGCTTTCCAAAATTCCCTATAATTTGTTAAGATGATGATTCCTGCTACCAATCTGCACCCAAGGTGTATGTGTGCCTGTGTGTCTGTGTGCATGCGCGTGTTCCCATATATGTGGGCAGATGTGGGTGTGGGAGTCAGATGACACTGGATGTCTTCTCTGATCAACCTCTACCTTATTTCCTAAAGCAGGGAGGGTTTTTTGTTTAACCCAGAAACTCCCTGTCTCCACTTGCCAAGCAGGGGGATTACAGGCCGACAGGTTGGTTTTCTATGTGGGTGCCAGGGATCTGAACTCTTGACACCTACATGTCAAGCTCTTTTCCTGAGGAGCCATCTCCCCAGCTCCCACACCCAGGGTGAGAAACACTTCGGGTGATTCTTGAGTAGCAGCGTTGGTTAAGCCCCCTGTGCCTTGGGCAATGCTGTCTGGTGGGCAGAGTGGTCCAGACAGTTTAAGAGTTGTTCGAGAACTTTCTAGCTGGAAGTGGTGAGGACTTAGCCTAAGCACAGGGTTAATGAAGGGGAAGCAGCAGAGATGGAAACAAAGGAAGCAGAAGAAAAGCCGAGGGATTTGGAGAGGCAGAGAGAATTCTACCATGTTTATTGAGAAAATAACAATTCCACACTTCAGGGCTGATGGTCAAGGGGGGACGATTTCCAGGAAAAAGAGGGCAATGGAACTCTTATCTGACAGATACTGAATGAAGGCAACCAGGAATACAAGAGTCTGGTGAGGTCCAACATGAACACAAATGTGGAAGTAAATCCTAAGCAGAAGAAAACCATGACTGTGCACATAATATTTAAAGTATCAGAAGAACCAAGGGGTTAGAAACTGACTTGTTTTTAATAGGTCAAAGGGGAAAAGAAGTCAGGAATAACCTGGTCATATCGCAGGAGAGAAGTGCCAAGAAGGAAGGAAAGTTAAAAAAGATTTTGTTTTGTTTGAGATAGGACCTTATATAGTCCAGTCAGGTCTTGAACTTACCAGATAGCAGAGAATAACTTTGAACTGCTAACCCTTCTGCGCCTATCTCCCAAATACTGAGACTATAGGCCTGCACCACCAAGCCTGCTTTATGTAGCACTGGGACACAGCTCAGAGCTCCCAGCATCCTAGGCAAGCACTCTCTATCAATTTTACTTTTGACTCGCTGGCTCGACAGTCTAACTTGCTACTATATTATCAACCAGCATCGACAAATTCTTCCTATAAACATTTATTATACAAAAACATTACACACCAAAAAAAACTAGACAAGAGGAACGTCCCAAAGGGAAGTAGACTCTAAACCTCCCAACTTGTCTCTGAGGGCGATGTCCGGCATTTTACATGGGAGAAGTGGTCTCAAGCCTGAGTCTTGTTCTTCTAACCTAATAGGAAGGCATGAAAAGACTCTTGGTGGTTGGAAGCAAGAAGAAAAGCAGAGCAGAAGCCAACTCCGGCTGGTTAACTGAGCCAGCATCTATCACCTTCATATCATGAACACTGACATGTTCACATCTTTTCAATACCATCACAGGAACCTAAAACCTTGGGTGGGTTCCTCACATCTGCCCCTTTTCTACACATGAAATAGCTCACTAAAGTCCTACCCCGGTGGCCATTAGCTAGGTGGCCACAAGAGAACCCTGCTACCCCACTAAATCTCAGTGTCCTTGTTTCTGCGGTGAGGATAACACCACTACTCCACAGACACCTCACAAATATAAATAAGATCACGGGTAATAGTGATGCTCGATTTGTCCCCTTTCTGGCAGAATCATCAGTGAGGGCTTGAGGGAACACAGGGCACTGTTTCAGGGTAAAGTGGCTTGGTAAAGAGACCTGCGGGTCATTCGAGTGCCACCCCTGGAGTAGAGGGAGCCTGTGAAGAGCAGATGCCTGAAGGAGTGAGGTGGGCTGGGAAGAAGGAAATGGTGGATTGGGGTGAATACATCTGGGCTGGAGGAGGCAGTGGCTTCTATTCTTTTTGTTTCTCAGAAAATAAGCTCTGCCCCCACTCCCAGGACTTTTAGATCTTCTGATTTTTTCACGAAGGTTAAGACACTTAAAATATTAGAGTACAGATTCTATTTGCTATTTATCATGCATCTGTGGTGTGTGTGTGTGTGTGTGTGTGTGTGTGTGTGTGTGTCGCTTGTGAGGAGAGTGCAGGAGTACCACAGGTGCACATGTACTAATGAGTGTATGGTATGGTCCAGAGGTCAACTTTGGATGTCACTCCTCAGAAGCTGAAGCCATCCAACTTGTTTTTTGAGACTTGAGACAAGGTCTCTCTCTGGGGCCTGAAGCTCACTGACTCAGCTAGGCTGGCTGGACAGAGAGCTGTGTCTGCCTGTCCAGTGAGGATCACAAGTACATACCTTCACACCTTGCCTTTTACATGGGTAATGAAGACCAAACGGTCCTCAAGCTTTCCTGGCATGTACTTTACCAACTGGGCTATTTCCCCAGCCCCTACAATCGCAGTTTTAAAAGACAGCCTAGGCCTGGAGAGATGGCTCAGTGGTTAAGAACACTGACTGTTCTTTCAGACGACCTGAGTTCAGTTCCCAGCAATCACATGGTGACTCACAACCATCTATAATGGGATCTGATGCCCTCTTCTGGCATGCAGGTGCACACTCATATATATAATATGAATATATAAAATTTAACAAAGAACAAAACAGAACTCTGTGTAGGCTGAAGGAAACTGGCCTCTGGGTTCATGGGTCCTGGTCTGTGTCCTGTTCTTTGAAGACAGGTGGATCTGAGGTGAGCTAGCGTTGGCCCCCTGGCTTTGTGTATTGTTTAACCTCATGTCATCATGGGAATAGTCAAACCTACTCCTAAGTTATTCCAAGAGATAATGAATGCAAATGAGTGGAAATGAAAAGCTCTCGGCACACGACACCACGCGTGCTTGATTAAAAAGTCCGTTTCTCTCATCTGACTTTTACATACACACAGGGTCTTCCCGGCTTTGCCCCAAGCCAGGCTCCATTTCTAGGCACCTGTGTGGCTCTTCCCTCCCACAGTTTATTCTGGTCCCAGAGAGCAGGCAAAGGACAAAGAGGAACCAGCCCCTCCAAGAGTCCTGCTCTTATTGAGGCCACTATGTTTATGTAGTCCAAAGAAGGCAGTCAACCTTAATTAAGGTCGGGTAGCAGTTTCCCACTGCTGATAGGAAAGGTCTGGAGCGAGAGGAGAGAGGAACTCTGAAGTCACACAAGCCAAACGCTAAATAACTAGCCAACAATCTGCCCGTTCGTGCAGAGACTGTCTCTTAAGACGACTCATGACAATCGGAAGGGCGTGAAGTTCTCCAGGTACTAGCAAAGAATTTATCCCAAGTGTTCAGGACACTAACAGGCGAGTAGGAACTTTCTGGAATTGCCCAACATCTGGAATGCTACAATCTCCGCCCAGCCAGCGCCGGCTCATCTGAGCTGGGTTCAAAATTCTTATCTCTAAGACCCACGCGCTTCGTAGCGAACTAAACTTCAGAGGCTTGCTCCCTGCTCTGCCTGTGGCCGCCAGCCCCGCAGTGTCCAACCCGGGGAACCGCGCGGCGCTCCGGCTCACCTGCAAGTCGCTCACTAGTTGCTGCATTGGGCTCAGGTACATGTAAGGCACGCCGCTGCCTGCGCCCGGGGGACCGTCACTGAATGAAATGACGTCCGCGAAGGACCTGCCGCGCACCGCCTCCAGCGTGGAGATAGTGGCCAGCGCGCCCCAGTCCGAGACGTGCGTCACGAAGCGGGCCACGCGCGGCGCGTCTTCGCGGGGTGGTAGCGGAGGCAGTCGCCAGCCCATGTCCCAGTCCCCGTGGTCCAGGCCCCCGCGACCCCGGGCCGGTGACACCAGTAATGTCACCAGCGCTGGCGCCAGAAGGGCAGCGAGCAGGGAGCGCGCAGGCCCGAGAGCACTGCCAGCCATGGCGGCGTCTGCAGAGTCCCTGCCCTACGACCTGCCTCTGTGGGGTAACTAGAGCCCGCCAGGGTCCGCCCCTCCGAGGAGGCCAATCAGAGATGAGCAGGCCGAAGGGGCGTGGCCCCTGTGCAGCCGGATGCACAAACGCAAATGCTCTATTCACTCTTTCGTGCGCAGCTCCTTAAAGATTGCGAGTTTGCACCAAAGAGTGTTTTTTTTTCCTTATACAGACAGATAAGCGAGGTTTAGAAGAAATTAAATAACTTGCCTAAATCACGCAAAAGGCAAATTTCTTCATGCACGTACCACCTTTTCTAATGTCTTTTAGTATGCGTGCCTGGCAACTGAGAGAAAAAGAGTTTTCTATGTATGCTCTTGTCTGTTTAATCCACTGTTTTTGTTGTTTTGGGGTTTTGTTTTGTTTTTTGAGACAGAGTTTCGTTGTGTAGCCCTGGCTGCCTTTGGAACTCATGCCGTAGACCAGGCTGGCCTCGATCTCACAGAGATTCACTAGCCTTTGCCCCCACCAAGTGCTGGGATTAAAGGCCTGCGCCACCTCTGCAAGGTTTGTTAACAAACTTGTAGTAAAAGGCAGAAGAACTTACAAACTACTGGCCCAAGAGTGTCCTCAGATAAAGCCACTAAGAGATTGTTGATTTCCAGTATCCCACTCAAGACTTTGACCATGCCTGTTTGAGACCTGTTAAATCATCTAGCTTGGTTAAATTCGTGGCTTCATGCATTCATTGTCTTGGCTGTTATAATTTAAAAAGCAGCATGAGAGAGAAAGACACTATGCAACAGTGCTTACGTGGAGGGGTTTTTATTTGGGGGAAGAAAAAGAATGGGAAAAGGACCAGTCTCTGGGGACAGGAGCAGCAGAAGAGGAGAGGAAGTGAGAGGCAGAGAGAGAGAGAGAGAGAGAGAGAGAGAGAGAGAGAGAGAGAGAGAGAGAGAGAGAGAGAGAGAGAAGAGGGAAAGACACAGAAGGTGGGCAAAAAGCCCACCTTTTATAAGGGAAGGTGGCAGATGTGCAGCTAAGGACGTATCCTGTCAGGACTCTAAGGGCAGGCCAGTACAGATGCCTGAATATTAATACTGGCAGGTCCATTCTGGTCTCCATCCCACTACCCGGGGGAGCTAGAAAACGTGTGCATACAACCTGGCTCACATCCTTCATCGTTTTAAACTGTTAGAACATAGAACCTTTAAGCCCCGCCCCATAACCTGAATCAAGCCATGACTCTCCCCAGCTCTCCCTAGGTGGGAGTTATGCAGCAATCTGTGCAGGGACTTGACAGTTTTTCTTAGCTTACAGTGCCTGGCTCCTTATCACATAGACCACACTGAATGAAATCATGAGATGGAAACTTCCTGCCTCCTCTAGAAGGCTGTAAAAATCAGGCTTGCCCTTTATTCTTCTTAGCTTATGGTACCTGGCTCCTTATCACGTAGGCCACACTAAACTAAATCATGGGATGGAAACTTCCTGCCACCTTTAGAAGGTTATAAAAATCAGGCTTGCCCTTTATTCTAGGGATTGGTGAGAGACTCCGCAGGGACACACTGCCTCCCCACTCCCACCCCCCCCCCCCCGTTTGCCTCTCCCACCCCCCCTCTCTCTCTCTCTCTCTCTCTCTCTCTCTCTCTCTCTCTCTCTCTCTCTCTTTCACACTCTTTTTTTACATTTATTTTTGTTTTATTGATGTTTTGCCTGCATGTATGTCTGTGTGAGGGTGTAGGATCCTGGAGTTACATTACAGATAGTTGTGAGCTGCCATGTGGGTGCTGGGCATTGAACCTGGTTCCCCTGGAAGAGCGGTCAATGCTCCTAACTGCTGAGTCATCTCTCCAGCCCCCTCATTCACAGTCTTAATGAAACTCTTCTCCAGGCTTTAAAGGGAAGCCTCACCTCCCATTCAGGCTCTACCATGTTTAATCGCCATAAATTATGCTGTTTCTGACTCCTGCTGTCCCTCGCACCTCCAGGTCCTGGAATCCTACTAAACTCCACCGAAAGGAACTGTGTTCGCTTCCTTTGCCAACAGATTCCTGCTATTCATCTCTTGTGACAGTCACATCTTTTCAAATTTTAATCTTTTTGATTTGGCCTCAGGAGTATGAAGGACTCTAATAGGCCAGAGTAAGGCAAGCTTGGCTCTGGCAGGCCCTGCCCTTCCCTCCTCCTTCCTAACCTATAGACTACATTCCTAAAACTAGCCACCAAGGTTTATTCTGGCTACTTCCTCTTCCAGAGGCTGACCACCAAGGTCCAGCTATCAAAGTATTGAAGCTCAGCAATCAGAAGCTCCCTTTTGGCTTCCCTAACTAACATTGCCCAATCAAAACAAACCAACTCATCCTAACTCCAGGGAGGGGGGCTCCCTCCCCTCTTCCCTTTATAAACTGCCATTTTCCTATGGGCCTAGGCTGTCTCCTCCCTATCCAGAGGCAGTCCTTTGTGTCCCACCCTTCCTTCAATCCACACCCCCAAACAAATACCCCTCCCCCTTACTGTCTGGTTCCTCCCTTCCCCTTCTCCTTTGTTCTCTATCTTCCGTGTTTGTCTATCATTCCCTGCCCTTTGTCCTCTGGGGCAAATAAATCTCCTCGTGCTAAGAACTTGGTCTTGGTGTATCCTGTGCCAACTCCGGCCCTTGCAGTGTGTACTTCAGTGTTAACAAAGGCCGTACGGTGGTACCAGTGTGAGGATTTGCCAGTGTTAATCTGGTGATACCAGACCTTCCCAGGCTTCATTACTTGACTGAAGTAGTTTTCTTCAGAGCTGTGAGCCATTCATGTGAACCAGTGTGGGCAACAGGTGTGTGAGCCAAATTCCCACCTCCATTCCTGTCTGAAGACCAGCCTCCCTACCTTCTGCCAACTTCTGAGGCTATTCAGCAAAGCACTGACCCTGCACTCTGAACAAGAGCCTACAGTTCCCTCTGGTAACCAACCTCTGTCACACTGATTTCCACACTTAGCTAAGAGTAGTGTCAACAATGCTCGGCCCAAGATGACTTGCTTTTCAGCCAGAGTTTAGGAGAACCTCAAACTAAGTGGAAAATTAAGCAAGAGACATTTCAAGGCTAGAAAGTCAGGAACCCACCTAAAAAATATTCCATAAATAGTCTGAGTGCTTGTCTATTAGAAACAGCTCATCCTCAGTGTGTTAAGGAAAAGGTTCACATAGCCGAATTTGGAGGTCCACCTCAAACCTACCACTAGCAAGTCAAGTGTCCATGGCTCTTCCACTTCACTTTTAGACCTCAGTTGTTCTTGGTCAAAATTAGGAGTTGAAAGCTAGTCATGGTGGTGCCTGTCTTTAATCCCAGTACCTGGAGGTCAGGGGCAGGTGCATCTCTGTGAGTTTAAGGCTGGCCATCACTATGTAGACCTTGTCTCTCCTGCTTCGGGCCCAGAAGAGTAAAAGGAATTGGGTTAGCTGCTGCTTTAGACTCTTCCTCCACCTTTATCCCCTATTTTCCAACTAGAGGTGAAATATGAGACTTTTTTAAAGTTTCAGAATACAGATTGTTTTACTTTTTATTTATTGATATACCTCTTACTGTCATGATAAAATGCTGCAGGTCCCCAAGTGGCAGCAATGGGCAGTGGGCCACAAAGGCAGCCAATTGCAGGCAGCTCTGGAGCTGTGGGGTGGGTGAGAAACAGTGACCTATTATGCACACCATGCAGAGAAAGTAGGTATTTATTTAGTGAGTTATGGAAGGGAAAGGGGGGAAGGGGAGAAGGGAAAAGAGCAGAGAGAGAGAGAGAGAGAGAGAGAAACAGAGGGGGTGGAGAAGGGGAGAAGTGGGGAGAAAGGAGAGAGGCATGTTAGGAGAGAGATGAAAAGGAAGAAGCTCAGTCTGGAAGCAGAAGGA
Source organism: Dicrostonyx torquatus (assembly GCA_028555095.1). Classification (NCBI taxonomy): domain Eukaryota; kingdom Metazoa; phylum Chordata; class Mammalia; order Rodentia; family Cricetidae; genus Dicrostonyx; species Dicrostonyx torquatus. The sequence continues at coordinate 720,205 of JAQHUG010000119.1, forward strand.
AGGAAGATCCGCTTTGGTGAACTGGGGGGGGGAGTGGGCAGGGCTTGTCTCTTAAAGGGATAGGACAGACCATTACATTTACTGCTGACACACAAAATAACAAGAGGTTTCTATTACAGTTCCATTACAAAACAAGTGCTTAGAGCTTGCTCTCACATGTCACACTGGGGAAATAAGGTCTACAAACCCTCCATGAGTTAGGTATGTTTCCAAAGTTTTTATCCTTATACTTGCTGTTCTCGGTGCCCCAAATGCATGTCATTCTGTACCGCCTGTTTCCCATGTGCACCTCAGTGAATCAGAAGTCACTTTACAAGAGTGCCCTTGATCCCAGCTTCTTTTTTTTTAATTTTATTATTTCCTGTGAATGAATATATACATGCTGGTGCCCTCAGGCTAGAAAAGAGCCTAGGAGGCCCTGGAACTGGAGTTATAGACAGTTCTGAGACATTTGGATGCTGGGAAACAAACCTAGGTCCTCTGCAAGAGCAGCCAGTGCTCTCGACTACTGAGTCATCTCCCTAATTCCAAAATTCTAGCTTCTTAACTTGTGTGGTGATCATGAAAAATTTGACAATAGTAAAATTAATTGAAAATTAAGCTCATAATGAATCTGAGGCCTTTTTGGTAGTGCGTATCTGTGTTGCATCAAGACTTCGCTATAATCTTGATCTAAAGCACACAAGGTGCACACTTCATGTTCAACGCATGAGTCATCTTCTCGTGAATTGCCGACAGGCACTGCCTGAAGCACCTTGGCTCTAGTTACAGATTAGTGCATGCTAAAATTGCAAGATTTTTACTGGATGTGCAAAGTTGTTTCCCCTTTATCAAAACAGAAAAATGTGTTTGATTACAGAAAACAAAGTCTTCTTACCATAGTTCCTTATCATGTTAATATCAAATTAGTGTAACTGTGGATTGTTTTGTGTATTAATGTTTGACCTTAAAAAACTGCTACTTGAGTTGCTTGAGTATCATTTAAAAATGTTCAGTGAACTTGGGTTTAGGATTAGGATGAAATTCCTAACAGTTTCTGAAGTGGCAGAGTCATACTTCTGTCATTGTTTGACAATGTATATGAGAAGGTATTCTCAGCATTTTTTGCTTTAGAAAAGAGTTTTTTTTTCTTCTTTTGTTTCCATAGAGGATGAGAACCTGTGGAATCCTCCCAGACTAATGTGGTTTGATGTACCAAGACCCCCGCCCCTGAAAATTCTCCATGAACACCCCCCAAAATACTTCACCCAACAAAAAGCAGAAAAATGTTTGGAGAGAACTACACTCATATTCCCAAATATTGTTTATAAATGTTAGTTTACATTTAAAGGGGGATATGCTAGAGAGATTTGCATTGGTATGAATCTTGGTGGGGAAAACTAAACTGAATGCTGGGAGAAAGAAGACAGAGTCAGAGAGAAGCCATGTAGCCCTGCTGCCAGAGACAGATGCCAGAACTTTACCCAGTAAGCCACAATCTCATGGCAATACACAGATTCATGAAGATGGATTGAATTAATATGTAAGAGTTAGCCAATAAGAAGCTAGAGCTAATGGGCCAAGCAGTGATTTAATTAATACAGTTTCTGTGCGGTTACTTCGGGAGTCTGAGCAGCTGGAAACAAACAAGCAGCCTCCTACAACAAGCATTGTCAACTATAAAGTCAAAATGTTGATCAGCTCTGAAAAATGTCCAATATGCTCTACCTGCAGTATCAAATATTCACCCAAGGATATTTATTTTTGAGACAGGACTGGCTTCAAAATCACTATGTATTGGAGAATGGCCTTGAACTTCTGATCCTCTCACCCCCTGTTTCACTGGTACTGTGCTGGGTCCTTGCATGGCAAGGCATGTGAACACAAGCACACACACAAACACACACACATGAACTGATACTTTATCGTTTATTGGCAGTAAAATTTTTATTTGTATGCCTATCTTATATAACTATATAAAACCATTTTATATAGCTATATATACCTAAGGTCATGTAAAACTTTCTCAGGTGAAAAGGGACTATGAGTGGAAAGTTTAAGAAGCCCCACCTTGGGCCAGGCATGGTGGCAAATGTTTTCAAGTCTACCACTGGGGAAGCAGAGGCAAGCGGTTCTCTGTGAGTTAATGGCCAGCCAGGGCTATATAGTGAGATATTGTCCAAACATAGTAAGTAAATAAATGAAAGCCCCACCTTACACTGCTCCCTCTGAGAGGACTTCCTCCCAATTACCCTGCACCAGACAACGCTTTCTTTCCTAACTATTGCCACACCCTGTAATAGCTGCATTTATTTAGTGACTGACTTCTTCATTGTCCATTGCTAGAGTGAGCATATCTAGAAGGCAGGAATGTTGTCTATCTTGTCCACCTCCATATCTCCCAAGCAGATGGGAGCTCAGTAAATATTTGTCAAATGATTATTTGACTTAATTAATGGCAGCTGGTGAAATTCTTTGCATAAAATCAGCGATGAGGTGTGAGTGTGATACCTTCATAACAGGTGAGTGTTTTAGCTCTGAATTAGCAAATCCCCCTCATTGGGCTATTGGGGAAACTCCCAGCCAACAGTGGTTTAACAATCATTTTGGATCCTTCTGCTTCTTCTTCTCACTTAGTTTTTCTATTTGATCAGGCCCACCATGAAACAGTCATCTTCCCTTTGTGACTGGTCTTTGCCCTGATGAAAAGCCCACCCTGCAAGCCCTCTCTCTCTCATGGTATTTGCATCATGTATATGTCTGTGTTGCCACGAAGCGTGGTTCCTTCTAGATCAGGAGCAGTGCCTCTGTCATCTCCGTGACCCCGCACACTGATTGTGTGTGATCTTCATCCAAGTAGTAGTATCAAGGTATGAGGGTTTTCAGCCTTCAAATGCTTGGGACATTTGGTTCTGAAAGAGCAGATATGTTCTTTTTTTTTTTTTTTTTTATGTACATGGTTCAAACCACAGCGGTGGAAAGAACTAGGTTAGAGATCTGCCATTTAAGCATGACCTTAGATGGGATGATACTGAGCCTCAGTTTCATGGTCATCGAAAAGGAACCAAGTAAAGGAGATGGTCCAGAGCTTGCCAGCATGCCCTGCACCTTGGAACAGAACCTAGAGACCCCACATGGTAGGGAGCACAGAGCAGTGCATGTGTGCCCTGAGGACAGAGGGCAGAAAATACCAATGGATAATCTACAGCCTAAGTCTGCCCATGCATCTGTCCTGCATGGACTCCCAGCCAGGAGTGCTTTCCGCCACATAAATTCCCTCAGAGTCAGAGACTCCACTGCCTGATATGGGATTCCCCTCTGTACACTGTGAATACCACTGGTGAATAAATAAACTGCCTTGGCATGTTGATAGGGCAGGGTAGAGCTAGGCGGGGAAAACTAAACTGAATGCTGGGAGAAAGGAGGAAGAGTCAAAGAAAAGCCATGGAGCTGCTGCCAAAGACAGACATGCTGGAATCTTGCCAGTAGGCCACAAGCCTCGTGGTAAAATATAAAATATTGAAAATGGGTTAATACTAGATGTAAGAGCTAGCTAGAAATACACTTCAGTGATTGACCAAGCAGTGATGTAAATAATAAAGTTTCTGTGTGACTATTTTGGGAGTCTGGGCGGCTGGAAAAACAAACAAGCTGCTTCCTACTACAGCTGTCCAACCCACCTTCCTCATGCAAGCCCTGCCCCAGGGTTCCAGGCATGGTGGCTCATACCTATAATCCCAGTGCTAAGACAGGTGGATTGCTGTGAGTTTGAGAACAGCCTAGGCTACATAATTAGTTCCAGCCTGGAGTACACGATGAACTCCCCCCCCAATATGGGCTTCACTGGAAGAGACAAAATGAACACTGTTTTGTCTTTTTTTTTTTAATGTGTGTAGATATTGTGCCTGAGTGTGTCTGCATACTACATATGTGTCTGGTGCCTTTGGAGGCCAGAAGAGGGCATTAGACCCCATAGAGCTGGAGTTACAGAAAGTAATAGGCCTCCATGTTGGTGCTGGGAAGGGAACCTCAGTCTTCTGGAACTTATTTCATAGTAACCAGGACGAGGATAGCTGGGAGGATCAAACGGAAAAAAATGTAGGTCTGTGTAGCCAAAGGGAAGATTGGTAGAATGTTGAGGAACAATTTGTGCTTTAGTTGTTATGTATTTGTTTCAGGAGAAAACTCTAGTCTGAGTATCAAACAGTTGTTATTGCTTAAAGCAAGCTGTTAAACAATTTGTTTGGAAATGGGCTTGTGTACAAGATTTATTCATTTTGTTGTTTGATATCTTTTAGCTCAAAAGAAAAAAAGCATTAAAATATTCAACTAAAAATAATTAAACTAGACTTCAGAAGAGTAACCTTTTCAGCATTTTCACATCTCGATAATATTATTTAACATGAAAAGAAAGCTCTCCGGGATAAAATGATGACATCAGTTTGCCCTAACTTAAGATCGGTCTGTCTCCTCATCCTCACAGTCAACATACAAATGAAGAGTACTTAAATCAGAAATATCTGTTCACTTTGCCTGCCTCATGCTAAATTCCACTATGAATGCATTTGGGTATTAAATCTATCTAAGGGTTGAGGTTGTAGTTCAGTGGTAGAACATTTCCCCAGCATTTGTGAGGCTCTGTGTTCCATCCCTGTGACTACAAGATAAAGAACGGGAAGAAAGAAAACAACGGCAAACTGTAAGGGACCGGGAAAAAGCTGAAGGAAGACCCCAGACTCAAATGGTATGCAAGAACAAGGAGCGTTTATTACCAACATACGGGAGCTGAACTGCACAAAATGGTGACGACCCTGAGAGGAGCGTGCAGGCTCCTTTTAAGCACACCTAGAGGAATTTCAGGAACTGTTAGGTCAGCTCCAACAGTTGGTTAAGCAAACCGCAGTTACACTAGTATACTTTTAACTGGCTGAGGTTCAGTTTTACCATGTTTGGAAATACTTGAGCAAGTTTGGGCAAGGCCAGACGTGACTCAGAACGGGGCTGCAGAATTTGTCCTTGAGCCAATGTGAGGCTGACTCGGGCCTTGGGCGTGCTCTCTCCCTGGTCCCTGAATGTCAGGGTGTTGTTGATAGATGACACCTTTTGTTGGGAGAGACACCTTTTGCCTCTCTCAGAGAACGGAAATGTAAATTCAGTTGTAAAAGTGGGAAAGTTTAAATCCTTCACAAGCAAACAAGAAACCACCTAGGAAAACAAGAATACATAGAGTGGCAACCACACCCGAGGCATCATGATAGGAATGAAGAAATCAAATGTTAGCAAACATTGTCTCTACCCTTGGGGGAAATGTTTAATTAACTTGCAAATAAGCAAACAGGCAATGTAATGTGATAGTTTAGCGAGATGTGAAAAAGATAAAAGAATGCAGAGAGCAAAGGAAGTTCCCTTGAGGGAAGGCTCCACTAAGAGGTAAGTAATCCTGAAAGATAAAGAGGTTAGCAGGCAACAATGAGGTAGGACAGAGAGGAGGAGGGGCCAGGAAATCGAAGGGAGGTCGGCAAAGATAATAAAGCCAGGGTGTGGTGGCGCTCGCCTTTAATCCCAGCACTCGGGAGGCAGAGGCAGGTGGATCTCTGAGTTCTCAGCCAGCCTGGTCTACAGGAAGAGTTCCAGGATGACTGAGGCTACATAGAGAAACTCTGTCTCGAAAAAACAAACAAAAACCACAATGTGTGAGATGGATGTGTTCATCTGGGTAGGAAAATGGATCATGTCAAGAAGAAGGGATTTTTGACTCCGGGGAGCCATCGGAAGTTCTTATTTTTTTTTTTTCTTAAGAAAAATCAAGGGTTGGGGATGTAATGATTCTCTGTCCCTTTAAGGGCGAGCCACGCCCACTCCTCATCTGCCTGTAAGCCGGCAGTTTGCAGCCCCATTCTCTCTCTGTCCTCACTGCTCTCTGGAGAGGCAGATGGCCTTCTCCCGCTCCCCCTTCCCTCTCTCCTTCCCCTTCTTTCTTTCCTTCTTTCCTTTTCTCTCCTCTTCTGCTTCTTTCCCTCCATAATCCACCTTAATAAATGCTTAACTTTAATATCTGTCTGGTTTCATGCTCCTGCCTCCACCGCCGCTGCTGCCGCCCTTTGCCGCCATGGCTCCCGTGCAAGCTGGGGACTGGCCACCATTGGAGACCTGACCATGCAGTCTCGACCCTGGGGATCCATTACCAGGTACCCCATTATTAATTAATACCACAACAAATGGTGCCGTTGACTCGGATAGGCTTTCCTGGTCCAATCATCTTCCAGGAACCAGGATCCTGAACCAGGTTTTTTATTGGTGAGTCTGCCATGGTCGCTTCCCTTAGCTAAGATTGGAGTTCGGATTGACCCGGGGTCATTCCGCTCTTGTGTTAGCACTGCACACATGCGGTGCATTCGATTGGGGACCGGGTCCCCTAGCTCGAATTCTTCTTTCCCTTTTTTCTATTTCTTTTACTTTTTCCCCTCTCACCATAAAAGCTGCTTGGGTGGCTTTCTGAGCTCTCTGGCTTCCAATCTGGGACTGGGTCCAGTGAGGCTTCATCTTCCCACCCATAGGTCTACCTGGAGGATGCTCCCCTATGAGGTCTTGGAAGGTCGTGCTGATTTGCCATTTCGCGGATTTACACAATTTTAGCTGTTGGGTAGCGAGTTTTTTTCTTTTCCAATTCCAGCCTTGGCTTATGGCACACGGTGCGGCTTTTTTCATTTCCAGCCTTTTTTCTTTTGTGTGTTGGCTCAGCAACAGGGCAGATCATGCCTCTAGGTTTCTCTTAAAATCCCTGCAGCTCAAAAAGTATGGCTTTTTTCATACAACATGTGGCTGTCGCCATCTTGGCTGAGGGCCAGGTCAGGTGACCGGGTTCCACCATCTTTATTGAGGTATACCCCGCCTGGTTCTCCACTGTTTACTCTCTAGTCTGGTCAGGTGACCAGATTCTCCCATCTCTACAGATGTTTTTGTCTCTAAATTCCTCTTGCTGGCTCTGTTACATATATGTTCTATGCAGTGGCATGCCTTTGGTAGGGCCCACCAAAGAATCCACTTCATACAATCCCTGCTCTCCCTCTCTCTCTGTATGATCATACGCGTAACTTAAATGCACCTATGCTTAATGTTATAATTATTCATTATATCTCATTTCAGACTACAAAACAGCCTCAGGTTTTAAACTGGTATGTACTTTTAAGCTTCTTACAAAATATTAAGCTGTTCTCTAATATTGTCAGTTCTGCCATAAACCTTCTATTACAAGCAGTTTTTCTTCTTTCTGTCATTTTACGAGTGTAAATC
>JAQHUG010000119.1:742185-752750 GCA_028555095.1 Dicrostonyx torquatus
AAGGTTTCTTTGTAGTTTTGGAGCCTGTCCTGGAACTAGCTCTTGTAGACCAGGCTGGCCTCAAACTCACAGAGATCTGCCTGCCTCTGCCTCCCGAGTGCTGGGATTAAAGGCGTGCACCACCACCTGCCAAGCATCTCTCTTGACTTCTTTTCCCAGCTCAAATTGTGGCAACATCCTGTTCCCCAGTTGTTTTTTAAATAATTATTGAAAAATTCAGCTTTCTTCTTGTGTGAGCAGACTCCTTTGGCCCAGCCTAGAATAATGGCGTCAGATCTATGAGCAAGGCTGCATCTTTACCAAGCAGAGGCTGTGCCAGCACCTACCGTTTGAGAATGTCTCCCTCTCTTTAATGAATTAAAGAGACACAGATGAATTTTCAAGAGACTTGGACACCAGGAATAGTAGGAATGTCTGTAGTTACATCTCTCTGAGAAACTGAGGCAGGAGGATATCAAGTTTGAAGTAAGCCTGGGTTGCACCATGAGATGAGATATTAAAACAACAGCAGGCATCAAAAGGAAGCTTGGGTCCGGGTCTCTGAGATGAAGTCGGCACTGTGAGTTACGTGTCTAGGTAAAACCCTTATACTTTTTTCAAAAAGACCTTTCTAAAAACGTGCCTCTGAGTATTCGAGCCAGAGAAGAACTTTTGGTAGGCTGCCCTCTCCTTCCACCTTGTGAGGCAGCGTATGTGGTGCGCTGAATCCTGTAGGCTAACTGGTCCAAGAGCTGGTTCTGCCACCTCCTCCCATCTCTCTGTAGGAATGCTGGGGTTGCAGACTAATGCTCTGTACCTAACTTTTAACATGGGGTCTGGGGAGCAGAGCTTCAGGCTCCACCAATCAGGAGAACTAATATCCAGTCCTGATGGATTTGCTAAGAATGTGTGGTAAACTCATTTAACATTTTAAAGCAATTCTGAACTTTGCCTTCCAAGGTATCAGAGCATCAGACATTTGCCTCCTTGGGATGCAGTGTTTGTCTACTCGCTTGGATGCTCCACTGAATCATGCTCAGGAATCACACCACCATTATTTATTCCTTTAAATAACGTTTAAAAATAAAGCAGGAAGCCAGACAGAGTGGTGCAAGGCTGAGATTCTGGCTCTTGGGAGGCTGTAGCAAAAGGATAGTGAGTTTGAGACCAACCTGGGCTACTTTGTGAGTTCTATATTTACACAGTAAGATCCAGACTCAAAATGAAAACAGGAAGAGAGGAAGGAGAAAAGAGAGAGGGGGAAGAGAGGAAGGAGAAAAGAGAGAGGGGGAAGAGAGAGAGCAAGATCTCCACAGTTCTAAGATTGAAGTGTCTTTCTCTGGAGACTATGTGGCATGCTCCTGACACAGGAGGGCGCTGTTTCTATAGTTTGTAGTTGCAGCCCAGAAATGCTTACGGAAAAAACCAAAACCAAAACAAAAACAGAAAACGAGAAAGAACTGTGGGACTCCCAGATGGACACTGAAGAGAAGAAATTCGCTGTGTCCTATTTCTGCCCTGAGGCATGGCTTCAGTGCTCCAGATCCACACTGGTAGCTTTCCTGAAATCAGGATGTCGAAACATCAATTTGCGGGTCTAAACTAGAATAAAAGATAAATGACCTGGAGTAAGCTTGCTTAACCTGCTCTTGGCTTAAAACAGACGTATTGGAGCTACAGAGATGGCTCAGCAGTTAAGAGCACTTGAACTCTAGCAGAAGTCCAAGTTTTATTCCCAGCACCCATATGGAGGGGTCCAGAGGATCCTCTTCTGCTGGCTTCTGTAGACACTACATGTGTGAGGTACCTTACATAGGTAGTCAAAACACTCATAAACATAAAATAAAAATAAACAATTTAGAATGGAATATCTCCCATGATGCTGTGGGGAGGACTAAACATGGATGTCCTGCAGCGCCTGATAACCTTCCAGGGACTCAGAACATAGAGGGTCAGCAGTGCTGACCTACAGCAGAGCTCAACCATGGTTAAACAAGTGAAGGAGATGTGTCCCTCGGTACAGATTTCACTGGTCTGAAGAAAACCAACAGGGGGTAGAGAGATGGCTCAGCGGCTAAGACCACTGGCTGTTCTCCCAAAGGATCTGGGTTCAGTTCCCAGCATCCACATGGCATCCCACAACAATCTATAACTCCAATTCTAGGGAATCTAACACTCTCAGATAGCATATACATGCAGGCAAAACACCAGTGTACACACAATTAAAAATAAGTTATTTTTAAAAAGAAAAGCAACATATATGAGCTTAAGTGCCTTGAAATACAGAATACCTCAGAGCTGAGTAAGCAGCTGCTTTGTGGAGAATACACTAGAGCTGCACTCTGCCTCATTTAGCCAGTGAGAAGGGCAGAGAGCGAGGGTACTGTGTGGATAGCTGCAGGGACAGCTAGGGCTCAGAGCCTGCGTGTGAATCGTGTGTGTGTGTGAATGCTGTGTTTGAGGGGTGCATACATGCTAACTTGTGCATGTGGAGGTCAGAGGAAACCTCACATGTCGCTCTTCACCTTCTGCCACGTTTGAGCAGGCTCTTTTGTTTTCCGTTACTGCACTCGTCAAGCTGGCTGACCTGCTAGCGTCCAGAGATTCTCTGTCCACCTCCCATCTTGCCATAGAAACTCTGGAACTACAAATATGTCCTACCCTGTCTGGCTTTTACAGGGGTTTTAGGATTCTAAACTCAAGTCCTCATGCTCACAAGGCTAGGATTTTACCCACTGAACCATCTCCCCAATCCCTATGGATCTTGAGTCTTACACAGAGAAGCATGGTTGGATTGGGAGGAGCTAGTGACAGACCCTAGAAAACAAACAAGATTTTGGTTTGGTTTGGCTGCACCTACAAAGTGCACTGTCACCCAGCAGTGACCCCATCCTAGTGTGGAAAGAGTTGGAACTGCAAGGGGTTGCCGCCCATGGTGAGCCACTAATCTGAAGGCCTCTTTGGGAGCATGCTCACTTCCCCAGATGCAATTCTCCTTGTGTCGTAAGAGACCTTGGGTCACCCCTCCTTTTGTGCAATGCAATCAAAAGAATAGTTTCTGCTTCCTGCAGCTACTTCTCCCTTAAAAAAAAATAAATTAAGGATTTTTATTTATTTTACCTTATGTGTATGAGCGTTCTGCCTGCATGTATGTCTGTGCACCATGGGCGTGCATGGAGGTCAGAAGAGGGTGTCATTTTCACTGGAACTGGAGTTCCAGATGACTGTGAGGCAGCAATGTGAGTTTTGGGGACAAACCCAGCAACAAGTGCCCTTAATCATAACCCATTCTTCCAGTGTGCGCTTCTTTCCTATCATCACAGTTCCATGCACATTCTCAGGAAAGAGTTAGCTGCGGGACTTCACTAGCTAGTCTAGTCAGGCCTCCAACCACGATCCTCCTGTATTATCCCGAGGGCTGTAATTACCTGCATGGCACATGCCCTTAATCTCAGCATTTAGGAGGCAGAGACAGGAGGATCTCTGTGAGTTCAAAACCAGCCTGGTCAATAGAGAGAGTTCCAGGACAGCCAGTACTACACGGAGAAACCCTGTCTTGAAAAACAAACAACTCAAGACTCATTATCTAGCTAGCACATTTAGCTTTCTTTCTTTTCTTTTCTTTTCTTTTCTTTTCTTTTTGTTTGTATTGTTTTTTGAGACAGGGTTTTTCTGTATAGCTTTGAAGTCTCTCCTGGAGCTGTAGACCACCGCCCAGCAAAAACTCACATTCTTTTTTTTTTTTTTTTTTTTTTTGGTTTTTCGAGACAGGGTTTCTCTTTGGCTTTGGAGCCTGTGCTGGAACTAGCTCTTGTAGACCAGGCTGGTCTCGAACTCACAAAGATCAGCCTGCCTCTGCCTCCCGAGTGCTGGGATTAAAGGTGTGTGCCACCACCGCCCAGCTTTCTTTCTTTTTTTAAAGAAAGCACCTCACTCTATAGCCCTGGCTGGTCTAGACATTTCTATAGGCCAGGCTGGCCTCAAACTCAGAGAAATATGCCTGCCTCTGCCTTTTCTGCCTCCCCAGTACTGGGATTGAAGTTATGTTCCACCACACCGTTTCTTAATTTTCAATTTTCTTCTTACAGGTGTGTGTGTGTGCGCAACCATGTACGTGTAGAGGTCAGAGGGCTCTGTTCTCTTCTTTCATCATGTGAGCCCCAGGGACCAAACTCAGGTCATCAAGCTTGGTGTCAAGCGCTTTTATCCACAGCTATCTCTCTGAGACCTGCATACGACTTCAGGATCTTTATACAAAAAGATGTGAAACCAGACCACGTCTGAAAACCCAGGATGGATGTCCATGCCTCTTGGGAAATTCCCTCCCATAAGGATACCTGTTGGAAGTGCCATCTGCCTGTGCCACAGTTTCATGGCTGTGGGTATGACACAGACATCAGTCCTAGCTGGCCTTACTCCAGTCCTGTTTGGCTCCCACTCTGGTTTTCCCAGGAAGCCCAGCATGGTGGAAGCCCTTTCCCATGGTGAAGGCTTAAAGAGGCACTTTTGCCTTCAGCTCTTGGAAGGCTGGTCCGGTTGTTTTAAAATATGCGTCTGGGAGAAGTAACTCAGTGAGTAAGAGCACTGGCTATCCTTCCAGAGGACCCAGGCTCCATTCCCAACCACACATGGCAATCCAAACCCATCTGTAGCTGGGCAGTGGTGGTGCACACCTTTAATCCCAGCACTGAGGAGGCAGAGGCAGGCAGATCTCTTTGAGTTCAAGGCCAGCCTGGTCTACAGAGCAAGTTTCAGGACTGGCTTCATAGCTACTGAGAAATCCTGTCTCGAAAAATAAATAAATAATAAAAAGTCTGTAACTCCAGTTTCAGGGGATCTGACTCCCTCTTTCGGCCTTCTTGGACATCAGGCATACAATAGTACCCAGACATACATATGGGCAAACACTCGTACACATAGAATAAAATTTTTAAAATTGAAAATATATTAATCTAACAACCAGAGCATAGCAATAAAAGCACAATACTGTCTATACACTGCCAGGGTTGGGGTGGGAGCAGGAGCAGTGAAAACCACCATTCTCTCAAGTTCTTCTGAGTTCCTAAGAAGGTTGTGGTGGTGTTGAGGGGAGGCTACAACAAATGGCCTCAGGTCTCTACCCTTCCGTGCTGAAGTGTGGTTCTAAACAATAGTCGTGCACTCGTGTCGAGAGCCAGACTCGGCCACAGAGGTCCTGCACTCGAATCCTACCTTCTTTCCCGTGATGACTGTGTGGAAAGTTCTCTCACAACCTCAGCTCCTCCCCTCCTGGTAAGGAAGCCCAGACTCCTGCTGGCAGGGGGCCAGGTCAGGGAACAAATGCTGGCACCTTATGTGCCCCGAGTGATGTAATAGGTGGCAAGAAAATGGTTTTCTCATAAGAAGCTTAAAGGCTAATAGCTAAGAACAGGTTCTGGTAACACAAGCTCAGGGTATTGTCACAGACTCCACCAGGAGTGCGACGGGATACTAAGACTGCTTTTGTGCCTTGCTGTGTGGAAGGGAAGGTGGGTGGCTCTGACTGGCATCTTGGGGGATGTCTAATGGCGTCCTTTGAATGGAAGGTGCCAGTCTCTCTACGCAAACCCACTCACTGAGGAGTAAGTTCCAGGGCCTTCCTCAGCTACCGTGATGACAACTCAGGAGCCAGCCGGCATTCACCGGAGGGAAGCTTGGGAGCCCAGCTGCAGAGCCTCTAAGGAGAGGTTGGTCACCCTGTGTAGGCCGAGCCGCAGAAGTGAACAGTACTCCACAGAGCGTGGGCACATCAGCCTCTGCCACTGTAGAACACAGAGCGGGCATGCAAACCCAAGAGCTGCAGATTGACAATTCTCACCTACACCAGGTGAAGCCGGCTTGCGCTGACGACTTAAAAACGTGCCCGAAAATGCTCAGTGGGTATGCTGTGCCTGTCAAATGGCCGTTTTGATGCTCGTGTTTGTGGCTATAGATTAGCGAGGCCGTCAACTTTGACTCTAGAAGCATTTTTTTGCAGTGGGTGGCAGTTACTGCTGATGGGGTGTCTGTCTTACCCCCTCAAAAGCCCAGGGATCATCAGGGAAGAAGGGACAAAAAGAGAAAAGGAGACAGAGGAACCGATGGCATTGTGGAACACGGTTTCCCAACACGACCTGCCTTGAACTCAAGCAGTTCTGCTCACCTGCCACAAGACCTGTACAAGATGGGGCCCTAGTACTCAGCGATGGATGAGGGGACTTCTGAGCTCTCACCCTACCCGAGGATCTATGGGAGGTTAATGTTTGCTAAAGGAGGGAAGCAGCTCTTATTAGACTCATTGGAACCCCAAGGGGTAGGACAGGGGCATGGCTGTAGAAGGCAGGCTAGTTAGGGAGAAAGGGAATGAGCAGGGATGGGGGGAGAGAAGACGGAGCAGTGGGAATGGCTATGACCAAAATGCAATAGACATTATATATGATATAAAATGTCATTATGAAACCCACCATGATGTGTAATTAATATATGCTAACAAAAACTTAGAAACAAGACAGACAGCCTCTAGGTAACCCAGTATAGTGGCCCTTCACTCTCCACCTGGCCTGGCAGCCCCTAACAGGCTCTAGATTCATTCATTTATTCAGGACTCCCAGCATCCTCTTGAGATATGTAAACTGATGATTCTCATCACTTCATTGAGCAGAGGAAAAAGATCAAACCTTCTGGGCAGAGATGTTTCTAGCCCCTATTTCTTATCAAGGTCATAAAAGATCTATTAAGTCAGGCAGGAAGCTTGGCGCTAGTAGCTGCTACCTGCTCTCCAAATATGTTTTCTCTCAAAAATAACAGCTAAGCAGTGGTGGCATACGCCTTTAATCCCAGCATTTGGGAGGCAGAGGCAGGCAGATTTCTGTGAATGTGATGCCACTCTGGTCTACAAAGTGAGTTCCAGGACAGTCAGGGCTATATAGAAAAATTCTGTCTCGAAAAAACAATTACAATAATAATAAATTTTTCTGCATGTGTGGAAGAATTCAGTAAAGACTAAAGCTAAGGACTACATTTCCCAACATCCTTTGCATTTATAGGTGTCTGTACCGATCAACATAGGCTATAAATAAGAGTGTTTACAGTCTTTCAGGCCAGATGTCTGTGGCTTCCTCCTTCCTAAATGGCAGATACAGAATATGATGGTTGGAACTGAGAAAGTCGTGTTGATGTATACGGGCTCTGAACCATGCACTTGCCTGGAATTTTATATGAGGGAGAAATGAAATGAAGTTTAAGCCATTGCATTTTGTGCTTCTTTGCTACAATCACTTAACATCTTCTCTGATGCAAATTCCAGATAAATATCACAAGGAAAGGAAACTGGCACAATAACTACTATCAGTTAAAGCAGGGTGCCAAGAGGGCACGTTGCCTGTGGGACTGTGCCTGGTGCCATCCCTGAGTTAGAGTCACCCGTACAGCCCAAACGTATACACACAGACGATGCACCTACATCCTTAACTGTATTCGCATGGAAGTAGCCACTTTTCCCTTTGAAGCGATCTTAAATGGCATGATTAAAAAGTCCCAGGTTTGAGATCAAGAATCCTGAGATCTAATTCTCGTTCAGCCTTTTGCTGCTGCATCAAATTGCTTACTCTCTCTGAGTTTATTTTCTTCACATGTGAGATGAAGATGATGGTATCTGCCTGAGATCACTCGGAACTCTCCCTACATCACTCTCCCTTGCCCCAGGGAGCTCAGCATTGTGTCACAGGAGTATTGAATGGATCCTGTGGCCTCTTGTGTCTCTAAGCCAGCAAAGCAAAGCAGGCAGTGCATGTGGGATTTAATCAGTCGAAACCGATGAGTGGAGAGGGGCCAGCGTCTTCCTGCCATAAGCCAGGCATCTTTTTAAAAAGACAGTGGTTCTGTGATGCCTGGAGGAAGGGGAGCCTGTGGCATGTGTGAACTCCACAGTGGGAGCCATTGTGTGGATGAAGGGCTAAGATCGTGATCAGAGCTTTTGAGCTCTTGGCGTGACCTATGGGGTCAGAGATGCCTGGACAAGAATGGCTGATTGGGTCCAGGTCAGCATACCACAGTTCTGGTGGCTCCAGGCTACAGTGAGAAACCTGGGAACTTCTTTGCTGGATAGCTCAGGGCTGACATCAACCTGAACTCCTACCAAGTATCAGGAGATGCTGTCTGAACACACTCACAACAGTTAAACATTGTGCAAGGAGCCTTCTTGTGGGTTGTGTTCCAATCACTTGGCCAGCAAGCGTTCTGAATGTCACCCGGAGAGAGTTGGTATCTGTCAGAAATCTTGAAACCCTCAATACTCTCCAGCCACCTCCTTGGCTCTTACCAGTTCCCAGTTCTCTTGGGCAGTGAGGCCCACCCACATACACAATCCTATTCCTCTCGGGCTGCTGAATGCCTGGGAACTGAGTGACAGTTCCCACTAATGGGGTCTTCATAGAATCCCAGATTTCCTGATCATAACAATCTAACCCAGTCTGCAAGCACACTGAGGCATTCCCCTTTCTCTCAGACAGTGGCTGAGACTTCCTGCTGGTAGACCTGAGTCAGACCCTGCCAGGCAGACCTCTCTACTCTCCTGATATTTCCTAAAGTGTGCGTGCAAGGTTTAGGTATCAGAAGGATTTATAAACTCATATTATTATTTTTTTTTAGTGTAATGGGCATAGAGAAATAATCAACCCCACAAAACTGGTGATTTTCTCGCTATTATTACTTAGAACAATATTAAAATGTAAAAACCACGGGCTGGGGAGATAGCTGGGGAGTAAAGTGCTTGCAATGCTTGCAAGTTTAATCTTCAGCTTCCAAACTATAAGTTGAGCCTAGTGGAGCATGTAGGTAGAGACTGCTCGTTTGTTTCCTGGCCACCCTGACCCAAATAATCACACAGAAACTGTATTAATTTCAACATTGCTTAGCCTATTAGCTCAGGCTTCTTATTAACTCACTCTTACATCTTAAATTAACCCATTTATATTATTCTGTGTAGCGCCATGAGGCTGTGGCTTACCAGGTAAGGTTCTGGGTGTCTGTCTCCTTTGGCAGCTACATGGCCTCTCTCTGACTCCGCCTACTCTCTCTCTATATATCTCTTCCAGCCTGGCTATATTCTGCCCTGCTATAGGCCAAAGCAGCTTCTTTATTAACCAATGGTAGAATACAGAGGAGAATCCCACATCACCAGTGCATTTGTAATCCCAGGGTAGGGGAGATAGAGACAGGCAGGTCCTTGATGCCCTCTGGCCTGGCAGCTTAACCCAGTTCAGTCAGTCCTGGGTCCCAGAGTACAGAATATTCCTTCCACTATGTGAATATAAATCATTGTGATTGGTTTAATAAAGAAGTTGACTGGTCTATAGCTAGGCTGTAGAAGGTTATGCAGGAGAACCAGACTAAGATAATGCTGAAAAGAAGAAGGGCAGAGTCACAGGAGTTGGGAGGAGACACGGAGTGAAGCAAAAGATGAGCTGAAAGACATTACCTCAGAGGTACCGCCATGTGGAATATAAGAAATATGGGTCAATTTAAGTTATAAGAACTAGTTAGTAGCAAGCCTAAGCTAGTGGCTGAGCATTTATAATTAATACTAAGTTTCTGTGTGGTTATTCTGGCTGGAGGTCCTGACGAAAAACTCCACCTGCACCAGAGAGAGAGAACCTGTCTGAGAAAACAGTGAATAACTTCCAAGAAATCACACCTGAGCCTGGCCTCTGGCCTCCAGATGCACACGCACACACTGGCACACCCATGTGCACATACGCACAACATACTTAGTAAATGACATGGGAACACAGATGCTGCCTGAGAAACACTCCTCTCTCTGCTCAAGCCCCAGATGAAAGTGAGAACTATAATGGCATCTAATACTCCTTGTAGCTCACAAGCATTTCATTCCTTCCCAGCAGGGCCATGTCCTGGGGAATTCAACGTAAGATGGCAATTGTTGTTCCCTGTCTTGTAATCCCTGCACTGGAGAGCTGAGGCAGGAGGATCATAAATTCACAGACAGTCTGGGCTACATCATAAGATTCAGTATCAAAAGACCCAAAGAAATGAAACTTAAATATAAACAAAGAAATACATAAAAAGAAGAAAGACAACAGGTTGGTTCTATACTTGAGTCTGGAGTAAAGTTCTCTGATAAAATACAGGACACTTGATTCATTTAGAACTTCAGATTAATATTGCACAGGACATATTTATACAGAAAATTAGCCATAGTTTGATATTCCATGTTAACTGGACATCCTGTGTTTGTATTTGACAAACTTTACTCTGAAATCTTAAATTATTCCAAGCCACTTCTGCCCCCTTGCTCCATACTCACTTGACAAGTCAACTCTACTGTCTTTTAAACCTCTCTCTTCCTCCCCAGTTTCCGCCTTGGGATCTCAACCCCATACTCTCCTGGCTAGTTCTCCTGTCCACAGATGTGTTGCCCTGACACCTGTTGTCAGAGTCATCTTCCTAGAACATAAATCTGTCACTTAGAAAAAGCCCCTGAAAGTGGCCCTACCTCTGGATGCAGGGCTTGATGAATGCCAGGCCCCTTTACACACCCTGATCAGGCTCCTTCACACACCCCGATCAAA
>JAQHUG010000119.1:762885-805441 GCA_028555095.1 Dicrostonyx torquatus
AGCATATAAATGTACAGTTTTCCCATTGTCGTGAGTTGGGGTCGACCCTTTCTCCACACACGATGCCAGCTCCATTGCTGAAGATCTTTTGACCTAGACATGAGGGTCTACCTCTGAACCCTCTTCTGTTCTTTTGTTCTACATGTCGGTTTTTATGCCAGTAATCACGTTGTTTTGATTACTGTAGCTTTGTCATGTGTTTTGAATTCAGGAAATTTGAGGTCTGATTTTGGTAATGTGGAGTCCCTTGAGGTTTTCTGTGAATTTTGCGAATACTTCTGGTGGTTTTGTTGTTATTGTTTGTTGTTTTTCAAAAAGTACTATTGCAACCTTGACAGCAATGACACTGGATGCCTGCATAGCTTTGGGAAGGACGGCCGCTTTAATAATACTGCATCTTCTGATCCATGAACACACAATGTCTCTCTACCTATTTCACCTTCTTTAATTCTTCCAATGTTTTGTGGTTTTCTGTGCGTGGCTTTTTACCTCCTTGTTAACCTGACACCTTCTGTGTACATTCCTCTTTTTTATGCCATTTTAAATGGCACTATTTTCCTGCCCTCCTTCTTGAGCTGCTCATTTTGTGCAGAAACACAGAGTTTTGCGCTAATATTCTGTCCTGCAACTTCACTGGGTTTATTATTTCTAGCAGTGTTTTCTTGTGGAACCTTCAGGGTTTTATACACATAAAACCACGTGATCTACAAGCAAAGATTTCTTCTTCCTTTCCAGTGGGTGTTTGTTATCTCTTCTTCTCGCCCATTGCTCTAACTAGAGCTCCTTGTGCCTCATGGACCACAAGTGGCAAGAGTGAGCCCACTTGCCTTGCTGCTGACTTTATAGAGGGAATTGCCAGGTTTTCACTGGTCAGTATGATGTTAAACTGCTAGCTTTATTTTTTAAAATACAGGGCTTGGGGGCCAGCAAAAGATGCTTACCACCAAACCTGCCAACCTGGGTTCTATCCCTGGGTCTCATATGGTGGAAAGAGAGAACTGACTCCCTCAAGTTCCCTCAGACATCTACACTTGTTCTATGACAGGTGCATGCTCTTTCTCACTCTCTCTCTCTCTCTCTCTCTCTCTCTCTCTCTCTCTCTCTCTCTCTCTCTCACACACACACACACACACACACACACACGCACACACACACACAATAAAATAAGTAAATATAATTAAAAATAAAATACAGGATTTGAGCTGAGATCAAAAATGAATGCTTATGAATTCCACCACTGAGGAAACTGAGACAAGAAGATCACAAGTCCAAGGTCAGCTTGGGCAACTTAGTGGGACTGTCTTAAGAAATAAAACAAAGCAAAACCCAAACTACACACACACACACATACACATATGCAAACTGCTTCCTGTGTGTGAGATTGAATAGGACATTTGCTAAGTTGATAGTATAGGATGTTAAGGAGAGACGAAGCACCCATACATGACTGATAAGGACTGAGCACCATGAGGGAACAAAGAGGGAGTTTATGTAGGACTCCTCTTCCACCTTCATGGTCTCTCCTCAGTAATGATCCCTGAGCAGGACCAACATCTTTAGCTCATCAACAGCCAATATTTCACCCCCTAGTGTTTTCTTAACATCCTTCTCCCTCCTTGCAAACAAACCCTAGTCCCATTTGCTTACTCCCAACCCGTTGTGTAGCCTCAATTCTTGGTACCAAAGTTTTCTCCATGTTTTCACTCTTTTGTGCATGGATGTGGGAGGAAAAGCACCAGACAGACAAAGAGATGGACCCAAGATGTAGAGCCAGAGAGGATTCGGGAAGCCTTAACACAGCTGCAGATTTAAAACAAAAATGTCAAGGGAACGGAGTGTTCCAGCTGACCTAACTTCCTGTTGATAGTCTCTGGGGAGAAGGGGTGAGGCCTGGAGCCTCAGAATTGGAGTGGAGGGAGGGCAGGGGCTGGGGAGGCGGGACTTGCCTTTTCATGGGTGGTCACCCAGAAGTTTGGTTCCCATCTGCAAGGCTGTTGACACTCACTTCCTGAGGCTGGCCATGGTCAGAGGAGGCTCTTAAAGCCCAATGCGCCCAACCTACAGAAAAACAGGATGTGAGCTTCAGCTCTGACTGAGCCATGAGATGCAAATTCCTCCCTGTCCCTGCACCCACTCCTCTCCTCAGCTACTGCCACCTACACTTTTCTCCTTTATGCTGGAGAAACCATTTAGCGTCCTGTGTGACTTCTATCCGGGCCCCTGTGTCCTTCCTTGCCTTTCCTTCCTTTTCAGACCTTCTGTGTGGGTTCAGATACAGTGCTTAACTCATTTCATCATGGTCTGTTTGCTTGCTTGCTTGTTTGTTTGTTTGTTTCAAGGCAGCGTTTTTCTTTTTGTAGGTCTGGCTGTCCTGGAACTCACTATGTAGATCAGGCTAGCCTGGGACTCACAAGGATCCGCCTGCCTCTGCCTCCTGAATGCTGAGATTAAAGGTGTGCGCCACCACCACCCAGCTCATGGTGGGTTTTGATTTTAGGAGTTCCTTATACATCCCTGGATGACTGATAAGAGTTTCCATCAAAGAAAGGAATCAGAATGGTTGGATAATTTTGCTCTCTCAAAGAACCGACTGGTAAAAAAAAAAAATGCCCTCTGCCTGCAGGGCCTGCACAGGAAAGGACTGGACTGGATGTGCCCCTTGCCTTCCTCTGCTCGCCCTTTCTGCTTCTTTCACTCTCTGTTGCCACTTAAAAGTCCATTGCTGTGTGGGTGGAGGAAAAAGAAACAAAATAGAAACCAACACACATACACACATACACACATACACACACACACACACACACACACACACACACACACAAGCCATCTACTTTCACAGGGAAAACAGCAATGGTAAAATACTCAACGTGTTTCCCAGGAGGAGATGAATACCAGGCTTAAGCTAGCTCAGAGACTGCTGTAGACCTTGTAGGAAAACACACTACCAGCCTGAAGGCCCTTGAAGCTGGCCTCTGAGGGGCACTCAGGTGCTCCCCACCCCTTGCTCCTCAGGTCTTGTAAAATCCCTTCACTTGGAGTCTGTCCCTCGTGTCATGAGCCCCCATTTTCCACTCCACCAGTCACATCTTGGTCCATTTTCTCTTCCTCTTGCCTCTGGGCTTCCCCGGACCAGTTCATCCTTGTAAATACGGTCGTGTTCAGGACCCAGAGTCATTCACCTGTTCACTGCTTCAGAATTAGAGTATTTGATTTTCATTTCTGTTATTTATTGCTTTCTCAAATGAGTGACAGTCTTTTTTGATTGTTTTTCGAGACAGGGTTTCTCTTTAGCTTTGAAGCCTGTCCTGGAACTGGCTCTTATAGACCAGGCTGACCTTAGACTCACAGAGATCCGCCTACCTCTGCCTCCTAAGTGCTGGAATTAGAGGTGTGTGCCACCTCTGCCGGGAGTGAGTGACAGTCTTATAAGTTAGGGCCACAGAGCTTGTCTCATGGCGCCTGAAATGTAGGACACACAAGAAGAGAATCATAGACAGATCAGGAAGCAGGGAGGTAAATGAGGATCCCTGAGTTTAGACAGCATAATTGTGACATACCCTCAAAGGGCAAAATCGTCCAGAAAACTTCAGCACCAAGAATTGTCAGTTACATAATGGAAAAAGAACAAGTATTGACGTGCAAAAAACATCAAGAAAGAGATCCTGCTCACACTAGGAATAAGCTGTAGTTATTTATTTGTCTGCTGTTTAATTCTGGGGAACCTAAAAATGGTTTCCAAAATGATAACTATTCGATATGGGAGAATTTATTCTGAACTGTGGCATTACTTCTTTTTTTTCTTTCCTTCCTTCTTTCTTCCTTTCTCTTCTTCCTTTTTCTTTCTTTCTCCTCTTCCCCCTCCTCCTCTTCCGGCATGTGTAAGCAAAAGTAAAGAATTGCTTCTGAACTCAGACTATTAAGAAACCACTATACAAAGTACAAAGAGGAAAAACTAAGCCCAGCAAAGGCTTTCTTTTGAGGTCAGGCCATGGCCAAGCACAGCGGCTTGTAAAAGGCTGGTGGGGATGGATGCCTCAGAACTGAGCGATGACCCAGGAATCCTGTTGTGAATGAAGCTCCTGAGCCAGCTGGCCCTGTCCTTTAATCTTTTCTGTTCTTGTTTCTACTGAGGAGTGTATTTATCACACCCCGGTGCCAGCGCTATTCTGAGCATTCCTTACAAGTCAATGCCGTGAGTTCCCTCATACCCATTTTATAGATGGATCTGAGAGACAAAATCATCAAGTTTCTTCGTCAAAGTCACAGTTGGAACAGAATGCTGGTGTTCTAGCTGACCCCTAAGCCACTGTGCTATGTACTCTCTTATATGGCTCTGTTATACTAGCCCATTTTTAGGGAGACACACAAGAACCAGATTACAAAATGAAGGAACTATCCTTTTGCACAGTGCTAGTGTCCATTCAGTCCTTATTTCATTCATCCAGCATGTATTGACATCAAACTTGAAGTCAGCATTGATCATAAAAGCCAAGAGAATGAAATGTGCCCTTGTTAGTCTTGAACGTTTGGTAAAGCATCTTCCTAGTGACAAGGTCAGGACAGGAAGGAAGTGGCACTAAGAAAGTCTTCTTGGAGGAAGCCTCAACTGGGAACTGAAAGATAAACAGGAATTCTGGGGACAAGATAGAACTTTTTGAGACCCTAAAGCAATTCAGAGGACTTGATCAAATCACACTGAGGGTTCTTGGGGAGTTCGTTGCTGTCCTACTGTTTGCCTGATTGTTTTTAGAGACAGTCTTGCTAGATAGCCCAGGCTGACCTTGAACTAACAACCCTCCTACTTCTGCTTTCCAAGGGTTGAGACCAGGTGTTCTCTTGAGAAGGGGCTAGAGGCAGAAGAATGGTCACGTCATGAAAGGGGACAAATGAATCATGCAACAACTTCAGCTTTCTCCTGAGGATTCCTGGGAGCCAGTCTCCTGTTTTAGTCTCCTGTCTTGCTACCTGAGTGCAAGACAGATGAGGGAGATGGTGAGCAAGGTTAAAGTCAAGAAGAACAATTGGGAGATGAGAAGGTTAGCTGAGACAAGCTTACATGCAGAGACAAGATGGCAACCAACTATGATGAAGGGAGAGGGTCACCTTGGGGTGTGTCAGAGCTAGAATTTCATGACTAACTGGTAAAGATGAGAACACAGGAACATGCCTGGTTCCTATCAGAACAGATAGATGGACAGAGAGACTACCACAGAACAGACAGTGAAACTAACAGGTTGAGGGTGAAGGCTTTAGTAGACTTATACAAATGAGTATACTAGCACCAGGTCCCAACCCATACCCATATAGAGTAGGGAACAGGCACACATAATTTTTCAAATCTCCTTGGGTCATTGTCACTGTCATTGTCATTGTCAAAACTGAAGCTGGTGCACAAATGATCTGAATGACCTTGGTCATTTTCACTCCTAACCCTACGACCACACCTCAGAAGGGGAAGGGAACAGAGGCTGGGATCTTCAGCTTGCCTTTGGGTTTGTTTTTGTTTTTTTCTGCACTAATTTTTAGCCTGTTGAGTAGTCCAGTGTGCTGGCTGGCTTCTTTAAGCCATGTGCATTCCCTGACAGCCTTTTCTTCAGCTACAACCCAAGCAGCCCTCCCTCAGAGCACTGGAGCTCCCAGCAGGCTTCATCTGGCCAGACTTCCTTCCAGTCAGTGAAAACTCTTCTCCAAAATTATAAAAATGCAATCCCCAGCACCTCATAAACTAAGAATTTTGGTGTAGACTATAATCCCAGCACTCTGAAGGTGGAGGCTTGGAGATCGGGAGTTCAAGATCATCTTTGGCTACACAGTGAGTTAAAAGGCAGTCTCAGTGGGGGAAAGTATAACTCAATCCACTGAAGCAAGGACTTGCAAAGGTGTATTTGAATAATCTTATTTTCCCATCTTAACCCATGTTATCCCTGAAGGATGAACTCCCTCTGTGTCCACCATCTGTCTCTGGACCAGTATCACCAAACCCTAGTGTGGGGAAATGAAATGGCAGAACTGGACTCAGTCTAGAATCCCCCTACCCTATTGCCATTTTTCTTAATTTGTTTAGTTCAAAATAATTTTTAAAATTGTATGTTATCTTAGGGTTTCTATGGCGTCATCAAAAAACACCATGACCAAAAAGCAAGTCAGGGAGGAAAGCGTTTATTTGCTTACACGCTTCCAGATCACATAGTTCATTATTGGATGAAGCCAGAAAAGGAATTCAGGTAGGGCTGGAACCTGGAAGCAGGAGCTGATGCAGAGGCCATGGCTATGGCTTACTGGCTTGCTTCCCCTGGCTTGCTCAGCCTGCTTTCACCAGACCACCATGGGCTGGGCCCATTGATCACTAATTAAGAAAATGCCCTTACAGCTGGGTCTCATGGAGGCATTTCCACAATTGAAGCTCCTTCCTCTCTGATGACTCTAGCTTGTGTCAGGTTGACACACACAACCAGCCAGTAGATATGTATCTGTGTGTCTGTGTCTGTGTGTGCACGCCGTGAGGCCAGAAGAAGGTGTATGATCTCCTGGAGATGAATCTAGAGTTACAGTCACCTGATGTGGGTGGTGGGAACCAAGACTAATATGCTTTCTTAACCATTAACCCGTGTCCTGCCCAGTGATTTCAAACTTGGGGAAAATAAGAAAATGAATATAATGAACTCTCAAACACCCTTTGTCCAAGATTTCTTTCAGCTTTTCTAGTTAACCTCTTCACAGTTTTTGTAACATGCTTCTAGTCAAAGGAGCCAACTTAAAACTGCATGGTTAAACCAGTGTCAAGTGTCTCCATACTCCTCCAATCAGGGCCCTTCCTGGGCCTCTCCTCAACATTGACATTGACTCTTCAATAAGACTGTAGAGCAGCCATTTTGAGAAATACCCTCCTATTGGTCTGTGCACTGTTTCCTCTTGATTAGACTCATGTTGGTCCCTTTTGGTCAAAACATCACAGAAGCAATGATGTGTTCTGTGTCTCATCGAGCAACACAGGATGTGGTCTGTCCCCTCACTGGGGGTGTTTGGTCACTTGATCAATACAGCACTTGTGAATTTTCTTCTCCATAAAGTTACTGACTTCGCTGTCACAAGTAAGCTAACATCTGTATCATCTTAGTGCTTCCCCGTGAACCAAGGAGAGCCTCCATATTTCTTGGCATAAGATTGTTCTGGGCTTCTCTTAACTGTGAGGGACTCCACCCATTTTCTCCTAAGAGTTCTGTTAGTGCAGAATGGTCAGAAGCAAAGATGTGGAGTGTGTGCTACTGTTTCTGGGGTGCTCTCAGGCCACCTCAGTGCAGCAGAGTTGGAAATATATATATACATTTATCAATACATGAGTTCCTACAGACTGAAAGCTGTGAGAGCCCACCTTTGTGCTTCCTCTCTACACCCCCACAGGGTCATCCTAGCCCTCTAACATGGCGTGTTTGTTTGTTTGTTTGTTTGTTTTTAACACAGGATATCTCTATGGAGCTCTAGCTGGCCTGGAACTGGCTATGTAGTTTAATCAGGCCTCAAATTCATAGGGATCTGCCTGCCTCTACGTCCTGATTGCTAGACTAGAGGTGTGCACTGTTTCAGAGAGGAAACTGATCCCTACCCTCCTTGGCATTGTTGCTGATTTTCCTATGAGGCTATTCTACTGATCTCCATAGAGCCACTGTTCTACAAGCCTGTTGAAAGCCTTCTTCATGAATCCCCCAGTCCTTCTTTGTGGCAGAATGAATCAGGGGCCTTTAGGTGTTCCATTTATTCTGTTTTATTACAGTCCCAGGATTTAGGGTTGAAACATAGACAGTCAGCTCTCTGTGATTCTGCATCCATGGATTCAATCAATACTCAGAAAAAAATGCATGTATTGATCTTATACAGACATTTCCTTTCTCCTCATTCCCAAACAACACAACTACTGACACAGCACTTACATTATCATAGATATTGGAAGTAATCTGGGGCCAGGACAATGGCTCAGTGGGTAAAGGTGCTTGCCACTGAACTTGAAGACCCAAGTTTGACCCCATGAACCTATGTAGTGGACAGAGAAAAGCAACTTTCAAAAGTTGTCTCTGACCTGCAGGCATGAGCTGTATAGTATGTGGGCTCTCTCTCTCTCTCTCTCTCTCTCTCTCTCTCTCTCTCTCTCTCTCACACACACACACACACACACACACACACACACACAAACACACAGAGAGAGAGAGAGAAAACAAGTAAATACATGTAAAAATTTTAAAAATGAGTAACCTAGAGGAGATTTAAAGCCTACAGAAACCTATGCAAAGCTTGTATGCAAGATCCTGCAATCTTACACAAAATGCTTGAGCACCAGAGATTTGGGTATCTGTAGAATGCAGTGTTGTAGGGAGGCCACTTGTTTGTTCCCAGCTGCGCAGAACCAAAATAACCACACAGAAACTGTATTAATTACAACACTGCCTGTCCTATTAGCTTATGCATATCCCTAGCTCACTCTTATCTCTTAAATTAACCCATTTCTATTATTTTACATTTTACCATGAGGCTCGTGACCTACCAGCAAGGTTCTGGCCAATAACTTGTGTTTTTCTCCTCTGATGTCTCCCCATGGCATCTCCTTGACTCTGCCTACTCTGTATGTATATATATATATATATTCCAGCCTGGCTATATTCTGTTAAGCCATTGGCTGGAAGTAGCTTTTTTATTCAGTAACCAATAAAAGCAACACATATACAGAAAGACTTCCCACACCAAGGTAGGACTAGTATTTCTGAAACCATTTTCTGTGTATATTTTAGTTAGTATTTATACTCACTAGAGAATATTCTCTCAAAACATTTTCTTTCTCTCTCTCTCTCTTTTTTGGGGGGTTTTTCGTTTGTTTGTTTATTTGTTTTAAGACAGGGTTCTCTGTGTAGCCCTGGCTGTCCTGGAACTCACTCTATAGACCAGGCTGGCCTTGAATTCAGAGATCCATCTGCCTCTGCCTCCTGAGTGCTGGGATTAAAGGCATGCACCACCACTGTCTGACAAGAATATTTCTTCTTGCTCTAAACATGAAAGGTAGACAATCAAGCCAGGAGTGGTGGTACACACCTGCGACCACAGTGGTGCGACAGGTTTACAATTTAATGCCAGCCTGGAACACAGAGAGACTATGCTGGCTAGTCTTCACTATCAACTTGATAGAACCTGAAATCAGCTGGGAAGAGTCTTGAGGGGGAATTTTTGACTTGGGTTGACCTGTGGGTGTATCTGTGGAGGGATTGGCTTGACAGTTAATTGACCCAACCCACTGTGGGCGGCACCATTCCTTTGCTGGCCCTTAACGGTATTAAACTTGTAGAGCAAGCAAGGACCATGTGCTTATTCTCTGATCTGGACTGTGGACGTGATAGTATGAGTACCTGCCTTGATTTCCCTAATATAATGGGCTGCAACTGGAATTGTGAGCCAATAGCACCACTTCTCCTATGTTGCTTTTGACCAGGGAATTTCACTACAGTGAATGAAACTGTAACAGAGACCCTACCTCAGATTTAAAAAGTAATTAGTGAAGTGATCAGCAGCACAAGAAGGCCACTTATAAAGAGGCCACCAGTTGGAGCCCCTTGCATTTTTCCTTGTAATCAGTCTATCAGGTTACCATTTAAGCCTTTTGATGATCTCTTCCTTCCATGAGGTCATTTTCCCACCTAGGACCAAGCACAGGTGCTCGTGTAATCACTGAACAACTCCGCCTTTTGTTTACACGTGCGGATTCTATCAATCTGCTTTGCTCTTCGTTTTTTCATCTTTCCACATAGTCGTTCATCAAATATTGGTTGGCAACCCATGCATGAGGGCTACCTGTCTACATGGGCACCTCCTCTCCTGCCCTTCCCTGGCCAGGCTGCCCCGCTGGTATTCCATAGTCTTGCCTCTATGTCGAGTATGTAAAGGGGAAGCTCAGGTTGAAAGTGGAGGAAGTGGGTCCTTCTGAGCCAGCTAGACCCTGAAGAGCCAAGAGAGGAGGATGAAGACAGCCACTTTCTCTTCCCCTTCGTTGTCAGAAGAGCTGGGTGTTTACCAGACTGTCTCCATCTGGTCTCTGGTGAGATTCTACAGAGGTGGGAGGGAGGGTACAGGGAGACTACATCCCACACATACTCCAGATTGCTGGATGAAGCCCTGGATTTCCACGTTCCTTTCTACTCCTTCCTAGGGAGAAGGGCCCTGCTGGGGCAGAGCTCTGGAGCAACAACCTACTTGGCACTGGGTCCCAGGAGCATGAAGAGGCTGTGGAGTTTGCCCTGTGGGTCATCTGTTCTCAGATCAGGGAGGCCCCATGCAGGGTGGGGCAAGAGAGCAGCTGCGCGTCACCTTGGTGGCTGTGATATTATCTGGGCCTAACGGTTTCTTCTGGGTAGACACTTCCGCCCTCCTGCTTGTAGAGTAAAGATTCGTGCCCTTGTCTCTGAGTGGAAAAGAGCACCTGGCTCTAAGCAGAAGAAAGTCAGGCTGACCTGGGGGCACACACCTGTCACTCCAGTATCAGGGCACTGAGGCAGGGGGATCAAAAATTCAAGAACAGCAAGAAATTCCTTTCTTGCTTCCATCTAGTCTCTGTTCTAGACTCTCCTTGCAGCTCTGTAGGTAAAATATGGCAGCTCTTTGTCTGGGCCCCAGAATGCCTGGCTCTAAATAAAAGGACTACGGGTTGCTTATCCAGCTGAGCTCTGTGCATGCGCACTATGAAAATAGACGCTCTTTCCAGAGCGGTGACTACACTGTAAAGATGCCCCAAATGAAGATCAGATAAGTGGTTTTTATCTAAAGGAACACAGTCAGAAAGCAGGGGATTAGAGTCTAACCCTCCGTCTGCTTCTAAAAGCCGAGGTCTTGCCCCTATGCTTTGCTGAGTTCAATGAACTAGAAGAGTCTGCCCTGACATCATGTTTTACAAAGTAAGGTTTAGAAGGTCTGTGACCTCAAAGTCCACAGACCAACTGTGATGAGAAGCATTCAGGACAGCTTTTTGCAATGTGGGCG
Source organism: Dicrostonyx torquatus (assembly GCA_028555095.1). Classification (NCBI taxonomy): domain Eukaryota; kingdom Metazoa; phylum Chordata; class Mammalia; order Rodentia; family Cricetidae; genus Dicrostonyx; species Dicrostonyx torquatus. The sequence continues at coordinate 773,899 of JAQHUG010000119.1, forward strand.
CGGGCTCTGCTGGTTTCCGGTAGTGGTTTCTCTTGGACTCTTTGCCCAGGTGCAGCACCAACGTGCACCTATCTTATGGTCCCTGCACCTATCCTATGGTCCACGCACCCTTCCTATGGTCCGGCAGTGTGTTGGTTCTCACTCTCCCTTACATAACAGCAGGTCCTGGTTTGGAGGACAAAATTGAGGGATGCTGTAGAAGATGTACAGGCATCCTTGTTAGCCAGTCCCCTGAAGGCATTTCCCCTGGGAAATGGGATCCAGAAGGAGCACCTAGAGATATAATCCAGCAGCAGACAATGGCCCTGGCACAGATTCAAAGTTGCTACGTCCCTCCCACACAGCCTTTTTGCTGTCCGGAAGGCTGTACAAACCGACCTCTCTTGGGGAGAGTTGCTAAGCTGGGCCTTATGTGAATTGGATGTTTAGGACCATGCCCCTTGCTATATTTAATAGGAATTTTTTTTTTTAAAAAAGTCCTTTAGCAAGCTGTCTGTGCGAGCAGATATTCCCACAACCCCCCAGGCATGCCTACATCAGTGAAGAGAAGTTTGATGCTACAGGAAACTTGGAAAACTTCGCTTGGGTTCCTCCCTCCCTTCCTCCCTCCTCCTTCTCCTCCTCCACTAAGAGCACTAAGAGATAACAGATCGACAAACTGATAGCTGTTTCCTGCAACTGGAATCCTGGAAGGTGGACAGGAAAAGAGGTGTCAAAACCAAGGTGTTCTTATTAGGCTACTGAATCCGGGAAAGCTAGGTAACACGTTGAAGTAATAAAGGGAAGGATGTGGAGGGCAAGAGGACGAGGCTGGGAAGATGGATATGAAAAGATGGAAATGGTAAAGAGGAAAAGAATGAAAAGGCAATCCTAATTTGAGAGGCAAGGAAAATAAAAAATGCAGGCTAAAAGAGGGGGAGTTGATGCGGTCTGAAAACGTGCAAAGCCCAGGGTCCTGAGAAACTTCGCGAGAAAGGGGGCGCGGTGCTGCCCAGCCCATGTTTGGGCAGATTAATGGAGTCGTGGCTCGGACTCTTGAGTTCTGCCCTGAGAGGGACAGTATCTGTTTAGATTTGTGTCTAAATTTAAACCCCTATCCGGCCTCCCTCCCAGTTCCCCTCCATTCCCCTCCCCTCCTCCTGCGTCCCTCGGTCCCTCCCTCCTCCTCCTCCTCCTCCTCCTTCCTCGTTCTCTGGCGCAGGGCCCCCGGCCGGGGCAGTCCCGCAGCCGAACGCAGCCAGGCGCGCGCCGCCGCCCACTCGCCCAGAGCCCGCTGAAGTCAGGAAAGTGGCCCGGGCTGGGAGCGGAGGGAACAGCAGGAATCGTGAGCTCCTGCCGGAGCTAGCGGGCGTATCCGCCGCCGGAGTTCTACCTGGAGGACATGGAGGTAAGGACCGAGGGAGACTCGGGGCTGGGGTGGGGGTGGGGTGGGGTGGACTCGGAGAGTGAGGTCAAGGAGCTCCTGCCCAGGTCGCTGTCCTTGCTCACAAGAGGGAGCACGCAGCTCCAAAGACTCCAGGCCAACACCAGAGGCTGGTCCTTACCTCTACCTAGGAGACGTCTCCCCTGTGGGACAAGAAGGCTTGTCAGGAAAAGATCTCAAGAAAGCTGGGTGGGGGTGGGTCCCTCTTTAGGGATTCGGATGCTTTGACTGTGCACATGCTTGTTTTTTAGAAAATAAAGTTAGGTACAGGTAAGGTCATAAACCAATAAAGGTGTGTGAACCAAGAACCCCAAAACAAAAACTCCAGTGACCCTGACTCAGAGGCACTGAGAAAAAGAGCGGGTAGTTGAGGTTGGAACTCCACAGGCATGGCTTCCCCTTTCGTTTGCAGTGTGGCCTTTCAGACCCGCTGTGCTCTTGCTTCTGAAGTGCCTATCGCATCTTCTTTCATTACTTTCTGAAAAGCTCCCTTCACTGTCAGTCCAGTGAACTTATTTCCGAGAAACTCGCAGCTCCCCAGGATGTCCTGCCTTCTGAGGTTGTGTGCACCTTGGGGTGTGGTAACCATATCTGAGGGGTGTGCAGGGGTGAGTTCCGGACTTTTTCGCTTCTGAGAGGAGACTGGGGACTTTCCCTGCACTTTTCCAACCTCAATGGAATACAGGCCACTGCTTTCCATCTGAGAGGTAGCGTTACTTCGCCTAGCTCCCTTCTCCACATCTACAGACTTCTAAAGATGCCCTCCTTCAAACCCAGACCAGCTACAGGTGAGCTCAGATAGAATAGGCAGGGGCCAACTTTCAATCCACGGTGTCCCCCCCAAAAGAAACTGAGACCTTTTATTTTATCTTAATCAACCTCAGCAGGACCTGGGACTTTCAAAGAGGGGAAAGAAGGTGTCAATGCCACAGGCCTTTAAGGTGATCCCCACTCCCACTCAGAAGGAAACTGCTCTTCCCTGGACTGTGGTCTGCAGTGGTCCCAGTGCATAGAAATGCGGTCCCTTCCAGGTCTGAGCCCGCTGAAAGCTTCACCATCTTCTTACCATCTCTAAAAGAAGAGTAGATTTGCCCTGGATATTCAGCTCAACCAGTTGTCATTAAGAAACAAGGATTGCATTCTGGGGAACTTGAATACCTGGGATGCTGGGATCTTAGACCTTCTGTAGAAGTAGTCGATTAGGGTGGAAAGACCACAACACATTGCAGATGGGTTCTCAAGTCTGCTCAGACGCTACAAGCTCAAAGTGATAGGATTCTCTGAGCTGGCTACTGCTACAGGACAGAGGGGAGCGATGGCCCAAGGAACACTCAAGCTTCTGGTTGGGGACAAACCTACAAAGAAACTGCTGTATTTGTAAGTTCCCTCCTAGGGGAGCACTTGGGGTGCTGTGGGCACCAAGCTGGGATCATGGGATCACTAGAAGAACTGTAATGGACAAAAAAAAATATGAAAGTACAGCTGGGCTTAAAGCAGGTTGCTGCTCAAAGGCCCAATGCAAACTCTAACTTTAATCTAGGGAAACACAGGTCTCCCTCCACAGGGACACTTATTCCTCCCTCAGCTGAGTGAAAAACAGAGGAAGTCCAAAGCCCTGAAAATATCAGTCCAGCAACTTCCTGTGTGGCTTGGTAGGCGGGAGGCATGAAAAGAGGGCTCTCCCCTCTTTAAGCTGCTTCATACAGTAACTGAAAAGGGATTGGATGGAGATAGCCAGATTCCTGTGTGCCAAATGCTGGACCAACACAGGGAGAGATTGCCTAGTCAAGCAGAACACCAGACAGATCTTCTTACGACGGTCCTGAGGTATGGCCTTACTGGTTGAGCAGCGACCGTTTTGGAAGTTTCTTTGGCAAAGCGCAAACAAACCAATAAACCAAAACACTGCCACAACTGGCACTGTTAAAGGGCATAAAGGGGAAACCGAGGACCGCGGAAGTGACAGTTCTCAGTTAGGAAGTGAATTCCTGTGATAGGTATATCACCTGCTCATGAGTGGCGCTAGGAGCCCAGAATCAGCCTCAGGAAGGAGCGCCTCACTTTATTTGAGAAGAAACCCAGTCACGTCATGTTTCCATATTGAGCATTCAAACCTAATCAGCAGGTCATGGCTCTAGTGCTCTAACCCACGCTTACCTGCTGCAAATGTTAGGAAAAGCTTCCAATCGCTGGGGCTGTTATTAGTTGTGTTAATCACACCTCAGCCCACAGGGATCTCTCGGGGAATAAACAAAGCAAGGTGGCACTGGACCCCTGCCTTTCAGACACTCCCAGTCCAATAGAGGAAACAGCACTCACATATCCTGTCAGGCATTACTCTTTGAAGGTGTGCGTTAAGTGACTGTTTCTGCAAGCATGACTTGTACTGGCCAGGGCCGACGATATGCAGATCGAGGCAGCCGTCAGGTAGAGAAACACAAGGACGGGGTTGGGAAGAACACACCAGCTACATTCAGGAAGGCAGAGCAGTTGGTTGGAGGGGAAGGTAGGAGGTCATAAAAGGAAGAAAAGTGAAAGCAGCAAGATAAAGCCATGAGACCAATAAGTATAGGAGCCACTTGCCAAGTGGTTGAGCCATCAGGAGCTGAAATCCAAGCCACCCAGAAAGCGTTACCTTTTCTTCATTTAAAATCTCCTTCCCTGGCTGTGCTCTTAACCTGTAACATCTTCTAATTCACTGTTTTCAGACCTTGAAGGCCAGCTCATGAATGGCCCTGGAGTCTGCACCACAGACAGTAGGAAACAGAGAGATGCGTGGGGTGGCAGCCATGATGCAGCAAGGCAGTACATGCCACCTATGAGTATGCAAGGCTCTCAGGCTAGGGGGTCCCTTTGAGGCCTAGGATGCAGTCTGACTCCAGAGAAAAACAAAGGGTAAAAAAGTGAAAGAGTAAGACTTTTATGCTAGAGGGGAAGCCGGAACCACATCTCCATTTGAGTTCACCAGGGGGCCCCAGAAGAGGAGATACTGCATAGTCTGTGTGAGGCTCCAGGTTTGATCCCTAGCAGAGGGAGGGAGGGAAAGAGGGAGAGAGAATATATCTCAGTATAGGAAGGGCTGCCTTACTGGTCTGTGGGTCTCCATGAACCAACACAATGTCTATCCCAGTACCCAAATTTTCCAATAAGATTTGCCTGATAAATTAATAGAAACTGTAGTTCAAATGTTACCACCTCTGGGCACCTCCCTAGAGGCCCTGGACCTCTACAAAGCACTTAACCAGCCCCACTGGGGCTGGCTTTCTGGCTCCCTGCTGGGAGGGACCATATTTTCTATTTCTAGGGCCTCATGGGCACCAAACTAGACATATTGATTGAGCGAATGTGTTATTGGAGTTGAGAGAGATCAGACTTTTAAAACAGAGAGAAGGAAAAAAGAAAGAAAGAAAAGAACTCGCAGACTTTAGTTTGTTGGTTGGTTGGCTTGACGGTTCTGGGTAGTAATTTCAGGACTCGGAGACATACAGACCTCTTCGGTTACAGAAGTGACTGTCTCTAGAAACAATAACAGTGAAGTTATTGTAGATAGGAAGCCAGGGGAAACCCCCTCCAGGCCTTTGAGGGCACCAGCATGAATGTGTGCATACACACAAATAATCACACAACGCTTTTTAAAAAGTAGGCAATACATGTAAATAAAAGTTATTTTTTAAAAAGTGAGCTGACAATGGCGGCACACGCCTTTAATTCCAGCACTTGGGGGGCAGAGGTAGGCGGATCTCTGTGGGTTCAAGGTCAGCCTGGTCTACGTAGTCAGTTCCAGGCCAGCCAAGGCTACGTGGTAAGACAAACCCTGTCTCAAAGGGGTGTGTGTGTGTGTGTGTGTGTGTGTGTGTGTGTGTGTGGTCAAGCTGGGTGTGATGGCTCACAGTTTAATTATAGCACATGCGAGCTTGGAGCAGCAGAGTCAAGACAAAGATCATCTTCAACTACATACTGAGTTCCAGGCAGCCTGAGCTCTGTGAGCCCTTGTCTAAAGAAAACATACACGCCGGGCGGTGGTGGCGCACACCTTTAATTCCAGCACTCAGGAGGCAGAGACAGGTGGATCTTTGTGAGTTGGAGACCAGCCTGGTCTACAAGAGCTAGTTCCAGGACAGGCACCAAAGCCACAGAGAAACCCTGTCTCAAAAAACCAAAAAAAAAAAAAAAAAAAAAAAAAAAAAAAAAAAAAAAAAAAAAAAAAAAAAAAAAAAAAAAAGAAAAGAAAACACACATAAGTCAGGCAGTGGTGGCACATGCCTTTAATCCCAGCACCTGGGAGGCAGAGGCAGGCGGACCTCTGGGTGTTCAAGGTCAGCCTGGTCTACAGAGCAAATTCCAGGACAGGCTCCAAAGCTACAGAGAAACCCTGTCCTGAAAAAATAAAAACAAAAACAAACAACAAAAAAGAGCATATGTATACATAAAATCACAATATCAGCAATATAAGTGTGTGCATGTATACACACATGTGTACATACTGATATCGGCATGACGTACTTATTTTGTAACCTATGTCTTAATTCATGTATTTTTACATTGTTAAAATTTTGCTGCTTTATTTAGACCATTTTAACACATTAATTTTTGTTTTATTAACTATTCCTATTATTTGTGTGTGGATGAGTGTGGGGTCTCAAATGCTGCCCTGTGCATGTGGAGATCAGAGGACAGCTTTCAACAGTCAGTTCTCTCCTTCCACCATGGTAATCCATTCCCGGTCAACCCAGATTGTCTGGCTTTTTCCAGTGAGTACATTTACCCATTGGACCATCTTGCCTGAGCCTCTACTTTATTTTTATTTTGTTTACTGGAGTGGAAACGCCAAGTCTAGGGAAGAAAAAATAAAAGGATTATTCAGGGATGTCCCAGTGAACCTCATTGTTTTTTTCCCCCATGGGTCACTGAGCCATGGTCTGCTGGTTGAGGCTGGTGGTCATAATGGGGACTATTCTGCCTCAGCGGGAGACAGGCCGGATGGATGTGTGGGCATGCCGGGATACCCACTCCTCTCTCTCTCCCTTTGGGTGAGACCCTCGCAGTCACTCTGGCTCCTCTTAGCAGACATCTTCCGTTTGCTGGGCTGTGAGAATAGGAGCAGCTTTGGGTGGGCACGCTGTCAGAATCCGGCCCCTATCGCGCAGGGGTGAGAGCATTCCTGGAGCGGAGTCGGATTTCAGAGCCTGATCCTCAGCAGGCTGCCCACAGCAAGGAGAGCCTGAGCCTGGCTCCCGCGGTTTCGTGGGAAATCTGAACGCTGGCGGCTCAGCAACCCGGGTAATCTTATCAGAGCCACAGGAGAAAGCCTTTCGGTTCCAGAGAACTCTCAAAGCGACTCTTCCTCTAGTGAGTGTCCTGATTTTTTTGCCGAGCTAGTCTGGTCTACCTAAACTCCCTAGAAAAAGTCCCTGTAGCCCTGGGACAAACAAGGCAATCCCTGATTGCTCCAGCCTTCCTGGAAATGAACAAACCAGCCTCGGAGGTACGCTGGGGCTGGGGTGCAGTTGGACCTTTGGAAAACAACAACTTAGGATTCTCCTCTTATCTGGAGAGTAGGTTAGCCCACACTTTAAGAAGTCCCAGTTTCACGAAGTTTCCTCACAGCTGCAGCACGTGGCTCTCGTCCACCTTCACAGTGTCAGGTGGACACACAGGCATAGCACAAACATTAAAACACTCCCTTCTACTGCACTGCCTTAGGACCCTCCGAGAGCTCATCTCCCAAACAGACGTGCCTAAGCAGACAGACCAGAAGGACATTGCCTTTGTCCTTTTTTTTTTTTCTCTCTCTGTTTTGTGTTTTTTTGTTTGTCTTTTCGAGACAGGGTTTCTCTGTAGTTTTGGAGCCTGTCCTGGAGCTCACTTTGTAGACCAGGCTAGTCTCAAACTCACAGAGATCTGCCTGTCACTGCCCCCCCCCCCAGTGCTGGGATTAAAGGCGTGCGCCACCACCGGACTGTCCTTTGGATTTTTGAGGCAGGTTGCTCTCCACCCCACCTTTTCCCCTTTGGGGTGTTCTGAATACAGGCTGCAGGGATTTGTGGAGATGGACTTCCCCTTGTAAAGCCATTCATCTGGGTGGGGCAAAGACTGTTCTACGGAGAGGGCTCCAGTCACTCACTGCCTTTCAGCTCTCAGTAGCTCCCTAGGAGAGATGAGGTGGACATGCAGGACCCTAACCCCTGTGAGAAGACCACACGAATCCCACCATCAGTGAACAGTGGGAGTCCCCAGCTGACACCCTCAGTTCTGGACAGTGGAACTAACTTCTTCCTAGCCAAGAAATGAGCCTCTCGGAGCATCATAGATGCCCCTACCGTTTGTTTTGGATCTGCCTGTGCCACCTCAGGGTTACCCTCCCGGCCCGTGGATGGCAACCGCAACTTTCTCCCCGAGTCTTCTACAATCTATTGGTGGCAGTTTGCGAGATGTCAGATAGCAGTTTTGTTGTGCGCGTACGTGCATGAGTGCATGTGTGCACACATGTCCATATATTAAGTGCTGAAGTACAGGTCAAAGAGGTCAACACTGTCTTCCTCAATTGCTCTCACTAAATTTAGAGCTTGCCGATTCAGTCATGCACCACCATGCCACACACACACACACACACACACACACACACACACACACACACCCTTTTAAGTGCTGGGGCTTGAACTCCGGTCTTTATGTTTGCAGGGCTAGCCATCGCTCCAGCCCACAAAGCTGTTTAATTAGACTTAACCAACACATAATGGTCACTCAGTGCCTGCCACGCACTGGGACTCTAGCTGTGGCCTTATCTCTTACCTTGCTGGGCCTCTAAGACGGGAAATAGGCACCTAAACCCTTAATTGCAGAACAGGGTGAGCACCAGCGAGCAAGCACTTGCCCCACTGGAGGAGGGGTACCACACCCAGCCTGGGACATGTGGGGGGGGCTTCCTGTGACAGATGACCTCTGAGTTGAGTGTTGAAGGAGGACTAGGAGTTAACCAGCAGCAGAAAGTTAGACTACATTCCAGTCAAAGACAACAGTGCGGTATGCAGGGGAACTAGGTGCAGTTGGTTCCTGGAAGGTAAAAAGAGATAACAAGATTTGAGAGGGAGGACTCTGTAGCAGAGAAACGTAGATTGCAGCTCCTACCATAAAAGGGCTCTTTCCTATTTGGAGATCTACTTTCTGAAATTACAAAATGTGATCCTGATAAGCTGTGAGGTGCTTGGAGTTCAAAGCCGGCTTCTTCTGTGTAGGAGCGAAAACAGGCTTCCTCCTTGGGCTTCCCTCCAGGTGTTTCCTGTCAGTCCTGACAGCTTTGTCTCAGGGAGCTCACTCCTACCTGCACCTCCTATTGAGGACTTTCAGAGGTCAAGCCCACCAAAGCCATCCTCAAGGCCCTCTTATCTTTTTTGACTAGAGGCCTTAGGACAAGCCATACACACACACACACACACACACACACACACACACACACACACACACACGTTAGCCCCACCCAGGGCAACAGAAAGGAAAGGCTAAGCCTGTGGGTGCTGTTGCACATCTCAGGACACCCACCTGCGAGGGTGTTTCCATCATTTAAAATGCCATGGAAGGCTTCCACCTCTTCTGAGCCTCCCTCCCTGCTCGACCCTCTCCCGAATAGTTCATTCCAAACACATGAGCTACAAGGCCACTTACTCCAGCCCACTGCCCCACCCCCACTCTCTCAGCCCTCTAGAATACATTTCTCAGCCTCAGGTCCCTGGCTTGTCATGCTTTTGAGATATGAGTTGATGGATAGTGGGAAATTCATTCAGTGCAGCCACAGTAATGGCAGTGTCGGGAACATTTAAAAGCTGTTGTCATGATGATTACTGTAACACGTTGCATACCTACTATATGCAGGTATTTTCCATAAATTTATCTTTTTAATCCTTATAAAATCTCATTGCATCTGCCTTCTGGATAAGGGAGGTGAGGGTCTGTGTTGCTGGAAGATCTGGAAGGTGATCTTCACAGGAGCCATGAGGTAACCACTCTGAGGGCGGGGTCCTAGGATTCCTTTCTCTTCCTCCTGGACAAACTTCCTACAGACCATGCCAGGCCAGGCAGCTCAAGGCTTGGAGTTTTTTAAGACCTAGCTCAGGTGAATTAATTCTGAATCCTCATCTAAAAGACTCCAAGAAGGTTTCACTGTGTCTTTGGTGGAGGCAGGAAGCCACTGGTGCTAACATCAATGACAAAAAAGGAGGTGTAATTTTCAAAGTTGGTTTTTGTTATTGTTGTTCTTGGTAAGTTTTTTGAGACTGGGTCTCATTAGCCCAGACTGACCTCAAATTCTTAAACCTCTCCCACCTCCCAAATGCCGGCATTATAAATGTGCATTACTTCACCCAGCTTAAAAACTGACTCTTAGAGTGGAGGACTTTGGAAAGTAAAAGGAACGAACAGTTCCTCTCATCCCCCTTTATTTGAAAGAAGGGGTCCTTAAACATGACCTATTGATGGCCACACTCGAAGCCAGGTAGTGGCTGAGTCAAAGCTACGGCAAAAGCCTCCTAACCCCCAGGGCACTACGGGACACATCTGATCCACGACCCTCACTTCATTTTGCTGTCTCTACAGCTATCTCCCAAACTCTAGTGTTCAGAGTCTGAGGTCCTCCCAGCAAGCATTATTCTCCATGGGACTTGGGAGAAAAACACTTTCGTTATTTATCTGCTTTAACTAGAGTCGAAAGACCCAGAGCCAAGGCTAGATAGAAAGTGTCCATTCCCCCAACCCCACCTCTGCACCACCCACCTCATACCACTGCACCCCCCACTTCCTACCCCCATTCCCCACCTTGCCAGCCAAGTACAGCACTGTGCTCCTCTTATTGGGCCTCAGGGAGATCTGTGGTCCTCATTGTCTGGCCATGGCCTTGACCCCTCAGGATGGCCTGCCTGGCTTTGAATACTCCAGGGAGAGTATGGATGAGGCTACAAGTTTTCCTTGTGGGAATGTGTGGGAGGCTCAGTGAGATACCCGGTGCCAAAGTCAGGGGCATTAGCCAGTGTCTGCATTTGCTAGGGCTCTACTAAGAGGTGGCCATGGCCAGGCCAGGCGTGTGCGGAACCACACTCCTTACAGAGGCTCCTCCAGCAAACAATCCTCTTCAGACTTCTCTTCACTCCTGGTACTTGCTGGCTCTGGCTTGGGACCACATCCCTCTTCTCTCTGTGTGTTCCTTACAGGGACATGTGTCACTGAATTAGGATCCTAGCTGGCGATTCGGGATGATGGTCTCCTCATTTTAAAACCCTTAAGTCCATTTGCCAAGCCTCATTTTACAAATAAGGTTGTATTTACTGGTTCCAGAGATGAGGGAGTGATTATGTGTTTGGGGAGCCACTAATCACCCCTTTACCTCAGAAACATGTTATCCAAACAGACATAGAGGGCTAGGGGAAATCCTTGGTATTGGGTTAGGGTGTAAGCATCCCCATCTCTATGCTCTAGGGGCAAATGGCTAACGAATATAATGAATACTCATTACCATTTGCTGAGTGACTGATTTCTTACCTCTTGGTAGCTAGCCCATCTCCACTCTGGTGTCCCTTATACCTAAACTGGTGCACATTCAGCTACAACTCTTCACTGGGAGAAGCTACTGTTGGGAAGGGAAGCCCCTGAGGGACATCTCCTCATCCCTCATCTCTTTGATAGTCAAACTAGATGACGGGTTAGCAGGGTGGTAGGAGCTGAAGAAAGCTCACGGCCACCTTCAGGAAGCAACAGGTGGCAGGATTCTAAAATGTCTTTGTACCTGATCTCCCTCCATGTTCTAATCTTGCGTTCCTTACTCATTCCCATTCTTTCAGTCTTTTATCTAAAGACATCTACTGAGAAGTTACCAAATGAGAGCTACTGAGACACAATAGTTGCTTTCAGGGTCTCTACCACCTAGAGGTGGAGAGGAGAGCAGAAATCGAGGCAAGACAGTGTGGTTGCTTCCGCAAAGATGGCAAGTAGAGAGGTGAGTTGCATGAGTTACAAACCAGGCGCGTGTTGCTGTAACAAAGGCCACAGTCCTAGCCAGTGAAAGCAGCACATGTTTGTTTATGACTCATGCTACATGATTGTCACCGCTGGGGTCTCTGTTCCACCTCATCATTTGTCCTTCATCTGAGACCCAGAAAGGGGACAAGTAGCCACACAAGTCCTCACAACCACAGGGTCGAGAAAGCACAGGCCTCCCGCCCCACCTCACATGCAGAGAGTTAGAATGCTCTGTGGGTGGTTTTTGTAGGCTGTGGGGGTCTTGCTTCACAACAGTGACCATCTCGGAGCTAGTCTGCAAGCAAGGCTGTGTCCTTCAGGCGGATGAAGGTGGAAAGGCCAAGGAAAGTGTCAGTTATATGTACCACTCAGTCTCGGGCCTAGAGATTTGCAGAGTTCTGTGTTCAGATGTGTTCTTCCTGATTGAAGTGCAAGTTGCTTTGCAAGCAGGAAGATCGTTCTCAATGATGCCAACCGTTCTCTGTGCTTTATAAAGGCAGTTGGTTTGGAAGGGAAGTCAGAAGTACATATATACCCATTTCTTTAGGAAAACCTTAGAGACATCTATATCCAAACCATTAAGTGAAGCTGTTTGGACAGCTTCTTAAGCATTTTGGTCCTGGGACAGCTTATTTCTCAGAGAGTGTCATCAGGAGATGCGGTTTATAGCTTTATTGGCTCCAGGGATTTCAAACCTCTTTACCTATTGCTGCAGCACAGTGCTGAGCCACCCAAGAGACTTTGATTTTAAAGCAACCCCATCCCCTCAAACAGAGGGAGTAAGCCTGTTCCCTACTTGCAGTTAACTTGACACTGAGAATGACCATCCTTTTGTTCAGAAGCCCTGCCTTCTGAGCCTGTGGGAGGGGTTAGTCAAGGTCAAGGGAGCTTTGCGGTGAAGTTGAAGGGCACAGAGACTGCCCAGAGACTGCCCTGTTCCTTCATCTAATTCTTAGACTCGTGGTGAGCTAAGAGGGGTGCGGTACCAGAGGGAGACGGGGAATCTGAGTTTCAGGTTCAAGAGTAATAACAGCCTCAGAGTCCATTCCCCATCAGGAAAGCTAATACCTCCTTACCATGCAGGTTGTTTTAAAAGGAAATATGATCCTATATGTCATAGATAAGATAACTGATGCTGTCAACTTGAAAAGCTACAGAGCCTCAAATTCAAGGTAGTGGTGGTAGTGTTATTAATAATTAATAAACTAATGCTTAAAAAATTGTGACAACCCCAAATAGACCTTATAGTATAGGTGCTGGAAAAGGGAGGGGACACAGAAGGGGACATGAGCAGAGCTTTGAGACAGTAAGGCTTCTAATATAAGCAAGGACACTTTCACAGCATAAAAGTGGCCGTAGGGCCAGACATATAGCTTAGTTGATAGAGCATTTGCCTTTCATGCATAAAGACCAGGGTTCAGTCCCTGGCACCACACACTAGGCATGGTGGTGCATGCCCGTAATTCCAGTACTTGGGAAATGGAGGCAAAAAGATCAGATTCATAGTGAGTTGGTGGCCAGCCTGTCTCAAAACAAATCAAAGGTTCCGGAGCCAGTAAGATGGCTGAGATAGTAAAGGGCTTGCTGCCCAAGCCTGATGACATGCGTGTGATCTCTGAGTTCCCATGTAAACATGGAGGGAGACAACCAACTCCACAAGGTTATCCTATGATCTTTAAATGACTTCTGTGGCATGTATGCATCCCTCATTCACATATCTTACACAAAATAATAATAATAGTGATAATAATAGTAGTAACAAATATGTTCTGACCTGTACCGTGCAAAACACTTTTGCTCCTCTAAGCTGGAAGGTCTGAACACCTTGGTTATGGACCCTATGATGAGAACAGTACACACAGCTTGCCCTTGTCCCTGAAGGCAGGATCACAGATGTCCTATGCCCACATGTAGAGACAGCCCTGCCCCATAAGTGCTAAAGAGCAAAGGCCCAGGAGCCAGATGGCTGGGGTTCTATCTAATTTTGCCATTTACTGGACTGCAATCTCCTGAGCTCTTGGTTTTCCCACCTGTAGAGTGGAAAAGTCTTAAGAGCACGCACCTCTGAGTTAATGTTAGTGAAAAGTGCCCGGTGTGAAAAGTGAGTCTGAGAAGAGATTGTTGTTTGGAGGAGAACAGCCCCATGCAGCTGGTGTAGCCTTGGTGGGGACACCAGGACATCTGAAGCTCTCCTGTAGCCCCAGGGTCTGTGACAGACAAGTAGTTGTTGCCGACCACACATCAGCCCACTTCTCTAGACTTCTGCAGACAGCCGGGCCGGGTGTGAAATAGCAGATCAAAGCTGCAGGCTCCCGGGCAGCTAAGGGCTGCCAGAGGAAGGGAGACTCTGTGACTTAATAAATGCGTTTTGGAGAAAGGGAGGGAAAAAGAGGGGAAGGGAGGGGAGGGACAGCAAGTGTGTTCCATGCATTTACCCTGGAAGAGTAGGTAAGGGAGGAGATAGAAAATGGGAAGTAGAGTGGTCACCCTTGGTATAGTCACAGACCTCAGGGGATGCCTAAAACCAGAGTACCGCCCCAGATAACCTGGTAATTTAATGTCTTTCCCCATTCATTTGTTTATTTACTTATTTTTTGAGACAGGGTCTCACTCACATCCCACGCTGGCCTGGAACTTGTGGCAATCCTCCTGTTTTAGCCTCTTGAGCATGGAGGTGGCAAGCATGAGCCAACAAGCGTGGCTTGCCTTTCCTATCCCATCTCCAGCATGCGCTGTGGTCCTGGCTGTGCAGTGTGCGGCACAAGTTGCACAGCTGCACTGCCTCTGTTTTGCTTTTCTCTCCTTCTTCGCAGATAGATGAGTCAGTCTCACGAGAGCCTTAGCAGTCTCAGGTTGTGATTTCCTTCTTCCTAGCTTATCCAAGCTTCTCACCCGCAAGTGATCACCTGCGCCGTGGCTCTTGCGCTCTGGGACCATCATTAAGTGAAATAAAGTTGCTTGAACCTGGGCAGCAACGTGACGGTAGATCTGTAGCTCTGCCATCAACCAGCAGGCAGGTAGCAGATACAGCATGGATACGCTGGACAAAGAGTGCAGAATTTGTAACCGTTAAGTTCTTTCTTTCTGGAAATTTCCATTTAGTATTTTCGGATTGTAATTAGTCATGGGTAGTTGAAAATAAAGAAAATAAATCAGGGCTAATGGAGACTATAGTCTGTCGCACCTCAGCTTTTCCCGTGTCCCTCACCTCCCCACCACACTCCACCCACCCCATCTCTCCGCTGACTTTCTGTAAGCAGGTCTGCTGGGGAGCTGAGCCCTAGGAGCACAGCAGGATGGGAGTGTAAGAGTATAAACATTCTGTCATGAACCCATCTCTCCCTCTCAGCCATCAATGAAGAACTTCTTCTCATAAACGAACAAGAGTATCCTGATTTCTCAAACTCATATTATGAAGGATTTTTTTTTTTTGCAAGATGAATTCAGAGTAGATTGAGCTACCTTGTCCAAATTATTCTCATTAAGGACCTTAGGTCTTTCCCTAGGACAGTCTCCAGTGGCAAGCCTCAGCGTTCTATCCTTGGCACTACTTGTTAAGTATTTTTGTTAACGATTTGAATGAAACCTGGAAAGAATCCACATGACTCACAGCTGGGATACTTAATATGATATATGACACGTTCAAGTTCGAAATGATTTATAGAGGATGGGACACGGAGCCAAAGCCAACACAATGAAATTAAACAGGGATAAATGTGACGTCCTCTGCTTAGCTTCGGTAATGTTGCAGCTAGCTGCACAAAGAATGCTGTCTGGATTCCTGGAGAGAGTGAAATGTAAAGACGGTGAGCTGAGGGTTTGAGGCTGGTTGGAAGTGAAGCGCTCCCAAGACAAAGCAAGGAATGGGTGTTGCGAACACAGTGAGCCCATGCGGTTGGAGGACTTATAGAGAAAATACATTCTGCATTCATGCAGGTGGAAGTGTCTTTCCTAGGAACAATGGTGAAGGGATGCCGGTGAGGGACTGCAGGGCCTCCGATGTGTAGGGTGCACACAAATGGTTGCACACAGGGATGGGGCCAGTAGGAAGGCATAAAGTGAGCCTGTGTGCTGATTAGAAGACAGCGTTGGCCAGTATGTGCCTCCTTCTGTCCATCATGAGGGCCCTGGAGGAGAGGCTCTCAAGGCACCAAAACTGCTGGCAGGCTCTTAACTGCCCCCAGTGTATCATGAGTGAAGAAAAGAGAGGCAGAATTACCAGTTCAGGGGCTGAGGTACTAGTGAGAGGTGGCCTTGGGATTGGGGTGACAAAGACATTACAAACGCAACTAAGGAAGGATGGAGCTAGAACTCCAGTCCGATGCTTTCCTTCAAAAAGAAAAAATGAGAAGGGGAGGGAGTGAAGGAGAGGAGAGAAAGGAAGGGGAGGGGGAAGGGAGGGAAAGGGGAAAAAAGGAGGGGAAGGGAGGAGAGGGGAAGGTAGAAGAGAGGAGGGGAGAGGAAAGGAGTGGTAAAGAGGGAAGGTAAAAAAAAGAAAAGAGAAGGGGGAGAGGAGGAGAGTAAGGAGGACTCACTCTCAGACTTTATTTCCACTCTGCACCTATTAGAGTTTCTTATCCTACCTAGGTGGCCCCTGGAATCTGTGTAACTCCTCCTCCTTCCCCTCAGTCTTCAGGATGGGGGCTCAGAAGAAATGGCATCTTTAGGACCTCTGGGCTGTGACCCATAGGCTGGATAGTGGTAACCAGTTGGAGAACCCAGTAGATAGAATTATTTGTTCCTTATGCAAATGTCCTGTGAGTGCTTTTGGTGGCTGTCAAGGTACAGTCCTACACCGCAGATAATTTACAAACCTGCCGTCGGGTACTGGAAAGGTCCAAATGAGGTATGTTTCCGTTATTATATTCCACGATAAAGTTGCAACTGAGTGGGGAAGGAAGTCCTTCCAGAAAGCCTACCACTTTGTGTTCAAGGCATTTCCCATAATTTCCAGTCACTTACAAATAAAAAACACTAATTTAGGCCTAAAGCAGGAACATCTCGAGACCAAGGCCAGCCTGGGCTAAAAAGCCCAGGTGGGTTTCTCTTCCTGTTTTGTTTGTCTCAAAGCAGAGGTGGAATGGTGAGAAAAATGCTGATCCCACTAAATATAACTGCTTCCAACTTCCTGTGTCTTTATCATTCTCAGACCACATGAGATTCTTTTTAAATTACTATTATTGTTTTATTATGTGTATGGATAATTTTGCATGTATGTGGGTGTCTGATGAGGCCAGAAGAAGGCATTGGATCCTCGAGTTATGGATAATTATAAGACGGCTGGGTTTCTGGGAATTGAACGTGGGTCCCCCAGTGCTCTTAACTGCTGAACTGTCTTTCTGGCTCCCGCTTACACAATTTTAATAAGCATATATGCATACAGCTCCTCACTCTAACTTTTCACTTAAAGTGTTCTTACAAAGCCGTATTTTCACTTTAAATATCTTTGCAATAGTCTGCTGCCCGAATACACCATAGTTTACTTTTATTATTTTTCTATTTTGGGTCATGACATTTGCTTCTACTTTCTGCGTGTTATAAATAACATAGCTCTAAACAGTGCATGCATCTTTTTCTTCTTTTAAGTAATTTCCTTGGAAGCAATTCCCAAGAGTGGAATTATTAGGCCAAAGGATATGGATATTTTTATGACTCTTGATCAGCATTGCTACATTGCCCCGCCTGCCTGCCTTCCTCACTGCCTAGCTGGACCTGGTATGCCCACATTGCAGGCTCAGCAGGAAGATCAGAGAGGGAGTGTAAGGTGGGAGGGAGTCACGAGCTTGTCCAGCAAACAGCCCTCTCCTCACAATGCCCTGCTCCCTCCCAGCTGGGAGGGGAGAGCAGGCAGGGCAGGAAGGGGATGTGGACACTCTGGGAAATGAAGCAACCATTTGGTACTTCCTGCTGAAGCATCTGCAGATGGGGAAATAACACACTGGTGGGGTGTGTGCGCACACACCTGTGTTTGTGTGTGTGTGTGTGTGTGTGTGTGTGTGTGTGTGTGTGTGTGTGTGTGTGTGTGTAGCGAGCACGCAGGCACAAGAACTTGATCTAGTCAGGGGTAGGGCAGAACCTGAGCACTGGAATACAAAGGGAATGTCTTCTAGGGAATCCTTCACAGCTGCATCTAGGGTGGTCGGGATCAAGGAGGAGCCATCACTGGCTCACTTAGTTGCTTGGTAAATATTTGACAAGAACACAGTAGGTCAGCTTCTTTGCAGGGGTCTAGACTCCATGGGAAAGTGACTTGGCCCCTGTCTTCAGCAGGGGTGGGGGGTTGTTAGAAAGACGACAGGGGATTGCTACAGTTTGATCAAGTGTTTGGTAGATGCCACCCAGGTATCCTGTCCAGGGTAAGGAGCAGATGGGTGTTTTGTAAGGGGAGCAGATACTGAACTCCATCCAGAAGCACAGGTCAGGCACGGTTACAGAAGGACTGAGAAGGATGTTTGTGCTGTAGGGCACGCGAGTGTGACTGACACACGGCTGGTTACAGTGGGAGTTCCTATCAGACCTTCAGAGCAGAGCAGCGGCAGGGCTTGAGCTGGGAGGACCCAGGATCTCTGCACAGAAAGTGCTGCAGGGTGTGGGCTAGTCTCTATGGAAAGTCTCAGGGGCTAGCCTTAAACCTGTGCCCACATAGCTGACACATGCTTCCACTTAAATTGAATCTTCATGGGTGTGGCTGATGAGTTATAGCTCTCCCTTAGGTCACCACTCAGTTTACCCTCAGAGCAAAGGGGCCAGGGATTGTACAATCGGACTCACTGTTTCAGCAAGCTCATTGTGACTCGGAGAGTGGGTGGAGATTCAAGGCAGTGATACAGACCTTTGGGGGCTGCTCAGGCATCTAACTCCAAGGCCAGGAGAGCTGGACTTCAGCAGGAACTGGGAAGGGAAAGGCATGGAAAAGTGGTCCTTCCCTTATTGGGATAAAACTTTTCAACCTGAGTCCAAGAAGACTAAGGATCCTGGGTGCCAGTGTGGATACCCAAGCGTAATCACAATTTTAAGGCCAGACCAACTGGAATTCTTGTTTCCGTAGCAATGGCAGCTCACCTGGGACCTCTGGGCACGTGTGCATCTGTTGTTGTGTGTGTATTAGAGGAGAGCCCAGGGGTCTTTAAAGTCCAGCTTAAGGAAGCTGGAGCTGGGGTACTGGAAGGCACTCCATCACTAAAGCACTATGGGATACTGTATCAGGCATGCACGGTCTGGAGGCCTCACTGGGAGATAGTTTCCTCCCTGTTTGGCAAACTGGGAGAGTTAAATGAGATAATGTGTTCACAGGCAAAGATTTGGAAGACTACCCATGCAAAGTATTGTTACCACTGTTCTTTTTAAAATGCCAAGAAATATCTGGAAATGATTTAGTCCCTTAACAAGAAGCATGTGCTCAGAAGCCTGGAAAGGTTTGGGGAGTGGGGATAAAGCTGTGGGCATTCACCTCTGTTTGGGGTTCTGCTTCTTCCTCTTCTTATGGCTTTCCTTTGATGCTCCAAGCACTGTAATAGATGAGAGGTAGGGTTGGGTGTGGTTGACAACCCACTCAGAGGCTGAGAGTGTTTGAAGGTGACAACCAGCGAATGGCAGCACTTTCTAACCCGGAAGAGGGTTGAGCACTGATGGGAGACATGCAGAGATACCTGTTGCCCAGTCCTCAAGGTCCTCTGCCCAGCCATCCAGCCATAAACTGTCCCAGTCAGCAAAGAGCAACATCCAGTTAATACAGGAGATCCTCCTGTATTAAGGACAGAGCCAGAGAGACAGACATCTAGAATAATAGCCCAGCCAAAGGCTCTGCCTTGGCAAAGTCACAGGTTTGGGCAGCGCTGGGGAGACGGCACGTGCTATGAGCAGGAAGGTTTGTAGTCTAATGTGGGAGGGGCAACCCCACAACTTCTGCAAGGCCACACTCAGCACCCGGTGGCTCGACCATCAGAACCTTTTCCCTCGTGGTTCTGGAGGTTGGAAGTCTAAAATGAAGGTGGCTGTGAGCTGTCCCTTCTGAAGCTTCACTTCAGGGCTTTTATGTGGCCATCTCCTCACTGGGTCCTCACATGGTGTCTGTATTAGCTACCTTTCGTGTGAGGAAATACCTGACACAGGAGGAAGGGTTTATTGGGGATTACTACTTTAGAGGTGTCCGTCTCTCGTGGCAGGGGTTAAGGCAGACCCTCTCACAACAGCATTAAGAAATAGGGACACAAGAGGGAGCCAGGGACAAAATACTTAAAAGATCACCCCCCAGTGGTCTATTTTTTCCAGGTAAGTCCCATCTTCCAGAGTTTCCAATGTCCTAGGAACCAAACATTCAACACAGGAGCCTGGGGACAACATTTCATGTTCAAGTCATAACCGTGGGTGTCTAGGTCATTTTCTCTTCCTGTATGGCTTCCTGTGTTGGTTCCCTCCTATGTCCCTTTATTTCCTAGCAGTCATATGAGACAGCCTGCAAAAAGACCTTCTCAGGGCTGCAGAGAAGGCTTAGTGGCTAAGAGCACTGGTTTCTCTTGCAAAGGACCCAGATTCAATTCCCAGCACCCACACAGTGGTTCACAACCATCTGTAACTCTAGTTCTAGGGTGGCACCCTTCTCTAATATCCATGGCACCGGGACACATGTGGTACATATAAATATGTATAATCAAAACACTTATACATATATAATTAAATAAAAATTTAAAAAGACTACCCATGAGGTCACATTTTAGCTTAATTATTCTGGTAAAGACCCTATATACAAATATAGTTGAATTGAACTTTGACAGACTAAATCCAACCCATAACAATGCTGCCGGCCCCTTGCTGGCCTGGGTAAGAATGGAAAGGTCCCAGGAGTCAACTCTCTATTGCTACTGCTTCTGCCTGGCAGAAGAATGTCAAGGGCTCTGAATAACACAGCCCTCAGAATTCTTTGAACCTAGTGGTCTGGGGCCACCCATCACTCACCAGCTCCTGCCATTCCTGTTCCCTGCCACATCCTGAGAGCACAGAGTTGCTGCAGTATAGTGTTGCTGCAGAGATTGCCTCACCCTCTGCCCTTCCTTTGACTCCAGGCATGACTTCCATCAGTCACTTTTTTATGGGTCGATAAACCAGCAATACCCATAAACACAGCGCAGGGTCAATGCTGTGAGCCACATTTCCTTCCTTCCTTCCTTTCCTTTCCTTTCCTTTCCTTTCCTTTCCTTTCCTTTCCTTTCCTTTCCTTTCCTTTCCTTTCCTTTCTTTTTGTTCGTTTTTTGAGACAGAGTTTTTCTGTGTAGCTTTGGTGCCTGTCCTAGAACTCGCTTTGTAGACCAGGGTGGTCTTGAACTCACAGAGATCCATCTGCCTCTACCTCCCAAGTGCTGGGATTAATGTCATGTGCCACCACTGCCTGGCTAATTTTCATATGACTCTGAGTAGCATTCCTCCAGGCTGGCTTCTTCTCCCATATCATACCATATCTGACTCTTCCCTCAAGGCCCTTCAAGACGTTCTTACTGGGATTTTCTTCCCCTGTGTTTATGCTATGTGAGAAATCCTGTCTTCCCATTTAAAACCGAGGGGAAGGGAGTACAAACATGCGTAGACACACAGGAGGCATGGTAACATGAACCAATGGCCTAGATGGTTCCTGTCCCCCTGCCATCCCAGGTTTCCGAGAGGAGGGCCTAGCTGGGTTATCAGGTCCAGGTGGAAGGAACTCTCCAACCCCTGGCTCCTGCCTCCCTCCTAGTTTTTCATCTCTCATGGGGCTCCTGTTCCTTTCTTATCATCTGGACTGGAAAGAATTTAAATAGAAATGGAGCTGAACCCCTTCAAAGTTGAGTCCTCTCCATGGCCTGATACTTGAGGGTATTTTCAGCCCTCGGGGCCTAGGTGAAGAGCCAAGCAGTTGTCACTGGAGCCCAGCCGGCTCCTCCCTAGAGACAGCCAATGGCTGCTACCCTGGGAAGACACAGATTTTCCAGTGACTGTTTTTCTGATTATGAGAGGCTGGGTGCCACCTCCACTGTGTTCACTTAGTTACTCTGTGCACTTGCTATGGGTTTTCCAGCATGTTTCTGTTGTTGCTTCATATCCATCTCATGGTGCTGGAAATATTGTGTGTGTGTCATCTTTAGTGGGAACGTGATGTTTTATGACTTTCGTGCTCTCTAACGGACTTCAGTTCTTCTCTGAAGCTTGCATTCAGGTGGCTTCTATTTTTTCACCTTTATGGGACCAACACTGCTATACACAATTTTGTGTGAACAACATTCTTTCTCTACCTCCTTAGTGTATATTCCAAAAGTACAACGAAGCACTGCTTATGCTACTCTTCCAGATGACTGCACCAAAGGGGCCAGAATTAATCATTTCGCAATGCTCACAGCAATTTTTAAGGAACCTAGTCCCGCCATAAGCTTTGGCTTCTTAGCACAGTAACACATTGGGCTTTTGCCATTCTGATAAGCTGGGCAACAGTCCTTCAGTGCTTTGCATTTTGTTAGTAGTGCCATCGGTGCCTTCCTGTGGGGACCTGTGAATTGGTGCTTCCTTGCTTGAGAAGTGTTTCCTTCTCTGTTGCTTTCCCCAGACTTCACATACACAGACGTGGGACTGCCCTGAAGAGCCTTTGCCTCCACTGTCCTCTTTAGACTCCAGCAATGGTGCACACGCCCAGATGAATGTTAGAGATTCTAACATCCCCAAGCCTGGGAACTATTGGAAATAAAAGAGAGCTGAGCAGACTGCTCTCAGTTAACACATAGGAAACTAAGTCACAGTGCCCTGGAGCCTGGGTCCCAAAGACAGAGCTCCCAGTGGCTGCTGCCTTGACACCAACTGATTTTGTTGCTTATGTGTTATATGTCAGTCTCTCTTCTAGAAGTGTGGGGAACCCAAGGTAGATCTATGGTCCAGCCTTCATGGGATGGTTACAGTAGAGTGAAGGGAGCAGAGCGTCAGGGTGGCAAAGCAAGTGCTGTGGAGAAGCGGAAGGAGTGGTTCTGACACAGCTCAGGAGAAAGTTCATGAAGGCCCCTTGGAGAGGTAGCAGGAGTGGGTTCAGGGAGGATGAAGGACTATCTGGACAGGGGCAACAGGTCCAAGGCATCTGAGGTATAGAAACTGTGTACATAGGGCCATGGAGATGCATAGTGTGTTGGAAGGGAGGTAAGAGGTACATGATGAGAACTTCAGGGGCCTAGAAGAGGCTTCGCTGGCTGGAATTCCAGCTCCACCACAGCTCTGGGACCCTGAGCAAGTCATGCAGCCACCCCGAGTTCCAATCTACCATCCACGTGGTGATTCAGAAGCAGTGGTGAGGGTGCGGTGGGCTCGGGTTCGTGGTATCTGCCTAGTGGCACATGCCCAGTAAGCATTGCCAACCACTACTGAGAAAGTGTGACCTTCTCAAGAGGAGAGATGAGTAGGGCCCTTATGTTCTGAGTAGGTCTACTCTCCGTTATCAGAAATGCTTGTGGCCAGAACTACTTTTGAAAGTAGTTGTTGATTCTGTTATTTTTAATTATGTATATTTGTGGGTGTCTACTTGTGAATACAGGTGCTCAGAGAAGCCAGAGGTGTTGAATATTCTGGAGCTAGAATACAGGTGGTTGTGAGCTGCCTTCCATGGGTGCTGAGAGCCAAACTCGGGTCCTCTGGAAGAGCAGCAAGTGCTTTTAACCACTGAACCATATCTCCAGCCCACAAAATTATTTTTTAACAACTGGGTGGTAGTGGTGCATGCCTTTAATCCTAGCACTTGGGAGGCAGAGGTAGGCAAATCTCTGATATGTGTGTCTGTATATATATATTATCCTTAGATTCTGTTCAGATTCAAATATGTGGCTATTTTAGGTTATTTGGGATATAAGGAAATTATAAATATGAAATTCATGAAGGCTGATGATAATTTTGTAATATAATTTTTTTTCTTTTTTGGTATTCCATCGTTTTGATTGCCTCCTGTCATGTGAGATCATGTGTGGAATTTTCTATTTGTGTTGTCATGTTTTCATCTAAATAATTCTTAGTTATGGAGCATTTCTGATTTGGGATTTGACGATTAAGGATGCTCATCCCATACAAAAGCGTTTTGAGTATAGAGTGGGTACCGTGTAGCCAGTAAACCAAGTGGGAATGTAACTGAACTCAATTTTGAGAATGATTATTTGTGTAGTGCTGGTGGGGGGGTGTGGAGAAGAAAAACAGAAGCAAGAAAACCAGTTAGGTGACCGTCATCAGTAACCACAACTGAGGGAGACTCAGTAGCGCTCTGAGGGTCAGTGGTCATGGTTGTGGAAGCTAGGTCAGAAGTAATTGCTAAAGACAAAAAGCCCCAGGCTTGGTGATCTCTTGCAAGTGAGACGTCAAGGAGCCAGCATGATCTATTTCTGGATTGCCACCCTCAGTCCACTCCGAGCTCAGCTAGGTCCTGCAGAAACAGCATCTTGTCCTCTCTAGACATGTCATCAACACCCTTGTGACCCTAGGGACAGACTTCCTGGGATTGAGAAGACAGTGGAGGAAGAACACTAGAGTCCCTTGTTTCCAAAGCTGGCTGGAGGCTGCACGTCTCCCCGAGGAAATGAAGTTATCTTCCTTTCCCCTAATACGCCCTCCTGCAAAAGAAGCCCCAAGCTCGGGGACTGGGAACCTGTTGGAAGCCTGTCACTGATAGACACCATCAATTATCAGGATGCCTTGGGCTGCTAAAATGTGTGGTCCAGGCACATCTCTGCCTGGAGAGGAGTGCGCTTGCTGAGAGGAAATGGTTCCAGCCAGATATCACTTTGTTTGTTTTCCCTGTGAAGGAAGGAGACGATTTTCCTCTCATCTTTTATTTATTTTTTAGGGATCAGGCAGATATTTTTAATTCCTCTAGCTTCCCGCTACCTACAGGTGTTTCCTATGGTGTTGCTACGGAAAGGACAAATTCCATGACATAATCGGCTTTGTTCCCAAGGGCTCCCAAATCCCTGCTCCTGCCAGGGTTGCTGCCTTGGATCCCCACTGGCAAGGTGTGGTGACTGCACTGCTCCACCTGTGCTGTGCCCCTCACCCAGCTGCCCACCCCCACCCCAAGCTGTCTGGAAGCACAAAGGGGCTCCTCCAGGTCCAGCCATACACTGGCTGTGGAGTCCCTGGAGACTGGGAACTGGGCAGAGGAGGTACAGGCACCCAGGAGAGCAGTTCTTGACTCCTAACCTGCAAGACAACTCTCCCTCCCGTTACTTAGGGGATGATAGGTGAGAAGCCGTTCCTCTGACATTGAAAACATTTAAGAGCAAAAAGTCTCCCAAGCCTAAAACTTTCATGAAAAAAACACCATGTTTTCCACGCACTAGAGAAGCCTATTACAGGAAATCTTTTTATAAAGAAACTATTATTAAATAAAATCTGTTTTTTGGTTTGTTTGTTTGTTTTTTTTTTTTTTTTTTTTTTTGGTTTTTCGAGACAGGGTTTCTCTGTGGCTTTGGAGCCTGCACTAGAACTAGCTTTTGTAGACCAGGCTGGTCTCGAACTCACAAAGATCTGCCTGCCTTAAAATCTGTTTATTTGTTTACAGTCTACGTGCATTTATGGCACCTCATGCCTGTCTTTTAGACTGAAGAGAACAAAATGTTCACGGAATGTTTTTACTACGTAGCTGCCAGTCTGGCCTCTAATTCAGAGCTCAGATATCCTCCTGCCTCTGCCGCCCAAGTGATGGCACTAAAGGCCTGGACTACCAGCTCTGCTGAAATAGCCTTTCTTTTCTTTTTGCAGGGATCACAGAGTCTTTCTCTGTAGACCAGGTAGACCAGACTGGTTCAAACTCTCAGAGCTCTGTCTGCCTCTGCCTCTTGAGAGCTGGGGTTAAAGACATGCACCACTATACTGGGCCAAGTGAGTTTTATTTTTTTGTTTCTTTTTTTGTTTGTTTGTTTGAGACAAGGTTTCTCTGTGTAACAGTCCTAGCTGTCCTGGAACTAGCTCTTGTAGACAGGGCTAGCCTTGAACTCATAGAGATCCACCTGCCTATGACTCCCAAATGCTAGGATTAATGGCGTGCACCACCACCACCTGGCTGATTCTTTTTTATGTAATTTTTATTTTTGATTATGTGTATGTATGTGTGCTGTGTGGTTCATGTGGGTGTGGGCATCCTCAGAGGCCTGAACAAGTCATTGTATCCCCTGAGACTGGAGTTCCAGGGGGTTATGAGCTTCTCAGCATAGATGCTGATTCATTTTGCTAAGTAGGAAACTAAGGCTCAGAATGTTAGGAGATTTAATCATTGTTAAGGGACTGAAGAAGGATTTGAACCCAGGCCTTTCATCTTGTTTGGAGTTTTATATTATAATACTACTTATAATTCAGGGAGGAAGAAATAATACTTTTGATGTCAGTTAATAGTAAAAATATAATACATTACAAACATATAAATTAAAAATAAATTAATATATTAAGCCCCAAAATTATCACATGGAATTGTTGAGGAAAACGGGAGATGTATGATGAAAGAATTCTTCCCATAAATCAGCAGTAACAGACAGGTACCTGGCTTGGCCAAATGTAGCATTTCCCATCCCCAGAGAAAGTCTCTTTCCCACTCCCTGTCATTATGTATTATAATCGTCAATCGAGAATCAGATTGAACTGATGAACTACTCAGTCTTAGCTGAGTAGCCCCAGCCATATTCACTCAGATGGACATGGGCTGCCCACACATCCCTTATGTCATTGGCTTGGTCTCTGTAGACCTTGAGATTTACAGTGTATGCCTCTGCCCCCATGATGGGAGACAGGGGCATGTCATGGACTCCAGCTGGCAAAGGTCGCCGCCGTGGGGTCAGAACAAAGCTCATATATTGGAGAGATCCATTTCCCATCTCTTCCAAAGTGGGGCATTGTCCTTGGGGCTGAGCGGCCTCTTCCGTCCACACACAACATGAAGAGTGGAAATAGACCTTGAAGACGTGAAGCTTGTTCCTTGAGTCAGACTCAGTGAGTTTTGAACCCAATGCCATTGGGCCAAGCACACTACCACGGGAGATCATCTCTGTGATTTCCCAGAAGTAGGGACTGATCTTGCTGTCCATGCACCTCCTAGGAAGCAGAGAGAACTAGGAGCAGATGCCTGTAATGTATACATAGGAAGTATTCCATCTATATTGGCTCCTGTCTTCTTTCTCCTTTCCCAAGCTAATGACTTCATGACCTCCGCTGGGGATGGAGTCTGTTTATTGCCAGGAATATGAGTTTATGCTCGGCTATTCAAGGCTCTTAGGAAATCAAGGGCGTGGGGTGGAAAGGAAATCACCTGTGCCCCTACTTCTCACTGGAAATCTGTTTCTTCGGAGCGGATGGGGAGGTCAAGTGGCTCTTTGAGCTTCAGATTGCTCCCAGGAGGAGGAAGAGGCAGCTCTTTAAAGATGTGTCTGAAGCTACTGCAAACTGGCCTAAGTTTCAGTTTTCCTAAAACCACCGTCAGGGCGTGCATATTTACATTTAGTACCAAAATATCTTCATGCAGTTATTAGTAACCTTACCTCCTCCTCCCTCTGGACATGCATGCCCTTTCCATAGACACCTGGGGTTTGGAGCTGACATCTGAGAGGCTGGCAATTCCCTCACTGGGGCGTTTTCCAGGTTTTGTTCTCACGTTCAAGCCACACCTTCCTCAGAGACAGAGCTCAGAAATCTCACGTCAGCAATTCAACTTTTTTCTGTATCGAATATCTTGTATTTTAATACATCTTGGTGATTACCTTTCTTTCCCTTAAAAAATATGATGGACAACTTTAGACATCGGCTCTGAGTGCTCTCTAGTGGCGCATGCCAGCACATGTGTGCTCAATCACATACATGTGATTGCATGACCGAGATTATACCAGC
Organism: Dicrostonyx torquatus; assembly: GCA_028555095.1. NCBI lineage: Eukaryota > Metazoa > Chordata > Mammalia > Rodentia > Cricetidae > Dicrostonyx > Dicrostonyx torquatus. The sequence goes on from JAQHUG010000119.1 coordinate 801,185, forward strand.
ATGCTGGGCTTTTTCAACACTACTTTTGTTTTAGTTGTTTATTTCAAATCAGCTCTCTTCCCCACAGCCCCTAGAAACGTCATGTGTGTCTTCCTGCAGAATATCTATGTTCTTATAGATAGTTGCACGTGTTTGTACACATATATACAGATGCAAGATAAACACACGTAAGGGGCAGCAGGTTTTACATAACCGGGACCATATATTGACTTCACTATGTCTGTGATTCTATATGTATGTTACAATATTTTTGTGGAAGTTCAGAATGTTCTTTCATTCCTTTTAATAGTTTTGTAATAGCCTGTTATGTGGATAGACCATAAACCATTTTCTTTTTTACGGGTATTCTCTTTGTCGCCAGTACTTTACTGCTGTAAACAGTGCTGCAGGCGCCTGCTGTGCCCGTATCCCTGGGGCTTTTACAGCCTGTGAGGTGGACTGAAGATGAGCTGAGCCGGGAGGATATGTGTAATCTAGTTTAATAGATGCTGCCAGGTCGCTTTGCCAAAACACTGAGACAACCCTATCTCCTCCAGCGATGGATGAGAGCTCCCCAACGGGCTCTGGCCCCTCCCCCTCCTCCTTCCTGCCTGTGTGAAAGGCGTAGCAATCTCAGTGCCACTTAAAGTCACATTTCCTTACAATAAGTAAGTCTTAGTTAGCATCTTTCTATGTAGACTAGCCTTTTACATCTGCTTTTTTGTGGTTGGCGTGTTTGTGCTCTTCGATTATATGTATACTGTTCATGTCATGCCAACGTGCTTTCTATGACAGGTGTCGCCTCCTTTTTGTCTGTGTTACCAGTTCTTTTTCAGATCTGTTGTGTTTTCTTTCTAGTACTTTTTACCATCCAAGTTTTTAGGGCCTGGGAAGATGACTCAGTTGGTAAATGCTCCTGTGCAAACATGAAGACCTGAGTTCAAATCCTCAGCCCCCACATAACAGCTGGGTGTACTTCCAGCCCTGAGGAGGCAGAGATGGGGGATCCCTGGAGCTTCCTGGCCAGCCAGTCTAGCTGAATCAGCGAGTGCCAGGTTTAAAGAGAAACCTTAGCTCAAAAAATAAGGACAGTGGGGGCTGGAGAGATGGCTCAGCGGTTAAGAGCATTGCCTGCTCTTCCAAAGGTCCTGAGTTCAATTCCCAGCAACCACATGGTGGCTCACAACCATCTGTAATGAGGTCTGGTGCCCTCTTCTGGCCTTCAGGCATACATGTGGACAGAATGTTGTATACATAATAAATAAATAAATAAATAAATAAATAAATAAATAAATAAATAAATGACAGTGATTGAGACAGACACCCAGCATTGACTGCTGGCCTCCCCATGTGTACACACTATGCATACACACCTGCATACATATGTGCACACACATACATGAACATGTATACATATACCACATACTAGAAACAGGTTCCAAAAGTTTTAATAATTACAGGGGGCTTTTGTTATTTGAAGTTTTTTTTTAAAGATTTATTTATTTACTATATATACAGTGTTCTATCTGCATATATCCCTGTATGCCAGAAGGGGGCACCAGACTTCATCATAGATGGTTGTGAACCACCTTGTGGTTGCTGGGAATTGAACTCAGGACCTCTGGAAGAGGTGCAGGTACTCTTGACCTCTAAATCTCTCCAGCCCTGAAGGTTGTTTTGTTTTGCTTTTTAAAATAGTGTCTAAGTTCTCTGTTTCGATTTAAAAAGGGAAGCATGTCATGTTGACACACTCATGCGTCCTGCAGATTGCTGCTGCATAAATTTACCTTGGAAATCCCAGGGACCTCAGAACCAAGTGCGGGGAATTTTAGCAAAGCTTGCTGAGTCCCGACTCACACCTCCCCTCAGGTCTTGCTGAATCCTGTGACCACAGTTTCCCCCAGGCTTCGAGCCCATTCTCAGATCCCACAGTAGATACCAGTCTGGCATATTTCTCTGTTCTAGCTGCTGTCTTCCTGTCCCTCCCCGGAAGCCTCTCCTCCACGCACTCCTTAATTGGAAGTCACCGCTTCACCGCTTCCCAGCTCTTTTCTGTACTTTGTCCTTTACTGCGGGAGCCTGGAAGTGGAATGTCCCTGAACTCTCTGTGCCCCTGCTCCAGACACACCCAGTATGACAAGGTCCTTTTTGGTAGTCTCAGTAGGGTCCCCCACCCTTCCCTGGACAGTCAGCCCTCTCTCTGGAAGGACATCTGCACCACTGTGAGATCTGCCCCCACTGGATTTGATTTTACAGTCTCTCTTTGCGTGAATAGGGATCTAGGTCAAGTGTTTTCCCTTCAAATCCTCTACCGTTTTCACCTCTTCAAGATAGCTTTCAAATATTTTGGCTTCGTGTTTAAAATCTTGCATTTATAGGACACTTATTCTGACAAATAGTTTGCATGCACCCTCTCATTCAATTTCCTTTTTTAGAAAAAGATTTATTTATTTTTATGTGCATGAGTGTTCTGCCTGTGTTTTTGTACTGTGTACATGCAGTACCCTTAGAGCCCAGAAGAGGGAGTTGAATTCCTTGGAACTGGAAATTATAGGGCACTGGGAACTGAACCCCAGGTCCTCTGCAAGAGCAGTATGCATTCAGTCTCTGAGCCATCTCTCCAGGCGCTCATTTGACTGTTGTGTAAGCCTATGATGGTAGGAATTGCTGTCTTCCCTTTACAGACAAGGCCCTGAGAGTTCCGGAGGCAACATCATCCACCCATGGTCATGTAAGAATAAGCTTAACATGGGGCTTTTGTTCCCACAGCTCTGTCCCTCACCTCCTTGGGCCTGTCTCATCCTCTCCCCAGCTCCCCTTCCTGGGTTTGGGAGTCTGATCTCTCTTTCCACCTTGTTGATGTTCTTGTGTCTGCCATGTTGAATGCCCTAAGCCCACTGACCTGCAAACTCCCAGGCAGCCTCTCCTGTTTCCACCTCCCATCTCAGGACAGGCATGCTGGGATTGTGGATTTACACAGACACATCCAGGTTTGGTTTTTCTTTTTTTAAAAAAAAAAGTTTTCTACAAACTTCATTTATGTGTATGTACATGTGTCTGTGTGTAGATGCCATGTGTGTGCAGGTACCTACAGGGACCAGAAGAGGGTGTCGTATCCCAAGCAGTTGTAAGTCACCAATGTGGGCCCTGGGGACCAAACTCAGCTCCCTGGAAGAGCAGCGAGCACTCTCACCCACTGAGCCCTCTTTCAGGCTCACAGAAGCAACTTTTTCATGTGGGTTCTGGGATCAAATTCAAGTCATGAGGCTTGCATGGCGGGGGGTTTTACCCACTGAGACACCTCACTGCCCTGTCCCCCAGTTCCTCTAGCTTGTTTAGTTTTCCAGCCTTTAATCTTGCCCATCGTGGTTTCAACCTCTGTTCCACCATCTTCTTTCTGTTTGCTTCACATTTCTCCAGGTGGGCTATCAACTTAAACAGCACAGAGGCCATGGCTAATTTCCCTGTGAGCACTCCCCCTATTGTGTTAATCGACTGCTTTTTATTTTTCAAGAATTCTTCCTGGTCTCCAAAAAAAACGTTTATTTAAGACTCTACAGGAGTATTTTCTTAAATCTCAGTTGTCATATCCATGACCATAAACTTACAGAAGTCCGTGTTCAAAGTTACCAAGCAGATAATAAACACTTCAGGGTCATAGTAAGTAAAACCAATCTAAAATTGGAACAATAAATTGGGGGAGGGGATGGCTTTTAATATTGGGTTTTTAATCCCCCCATGCACATTATTTCATTTAATATTCACAAGGGTCTTAGATACACAATATCCTAGGTACAGCCTCACTTTACTGAGGAGAGAAATGAAATTCTGAGGTCCCTGGCATGAAGACAGAGCCTGCCCTTCCCACTGTTACATCCTGCTGGCCAGATCTTGCTAGCCTCTCACCAGGTGTTGGGCTAACTACACGCAGTCCCATGTGGGCCAGTCCGACCTCACTGCCAGCACCATCCTGACCCTGGTGAAAATGAAGCCCATCTACTCTCTGCTTTCTGAGAGGATGCAGAAGGTCATTTTCAATTCCCCGTCCTCTGTGTTAGAACTAGGCTGAAAGCTGCCTCCTGGGAAAGCCACATCTGTGACCATCCTGGGTACCACCCAGACAGGCAGAAAATGTGGGGTGTGCTGTAGGGTGATGGCATAAAGCATTGCCTAGATTACCCACTGACCCACTGCTGATTTAAAAAGGAAGGGAGAGAGAGAGAGAGAGAGAGAGAGAGAGAGAGAGAGAGAGAGAGAGAGAGAGAGAGAGAGAGAGAG
>JAQHUG010000119.1:805547-819653 GCA_028555095.1 Dicrostonyx torquatus
AAGGAAGGAAGGAAAAGAGGGTGGGAAGGGGAGAGAGGGAGAGAGGGAGGAAGGAGGAAGGAAGGCAGGGTTCAGATGTAGCTACAGGAGGCTGGCTTATCTGTGCCTTAGCTCTCATGAGCATTACTTCTTGGGTTGGGGCTCTTTCTGGGTTCACTACTAGGAAGGCCTTCTTGAGTCTGGGTTTCCTATGAGAGATATAATGTACACATGGGTCTGGCAGGTCCCAGCTCTTCAGCCCCCGAGGCAGACACTGCTCTTCCTTGGTAAGGAATCCAAACCTCCTTTTCCTCAGTTCACTCCTTGATGAAATGGGTACAAAAGATATAAAAGAGCTCACAGAATATTCGACCACTTAGCTGAAGATGTTAAGTCTTCTGAAGACATGCCCTGTTCTAGGATAGGGTAGGTTATTAAAAACCAGAGAAGACAACACCCAGGGAAGGAATATGAGATTATAATGGATTTCTTAGACACAGGGGCTCCAATTGTTAAGTAACGGATTGATCAGGGAACGTTCCCCCTCTGTCCTCCTGTTACTATTTCAGGGACCCTAATGAGCGGCCGACATTTAAGGAAAATGTGCAAACCGGCTTGCTCAAAACCATCCTTGGCGACGGTCTCTTTCCACTTTTGCCATAAGGTCCTGATCTATATTTATCAGACCTTCAGAATGTTGGTCCGCTGGTGTCGATTTGCTGAGGCATGGGTCTATTTCTTCATTCTTCATTGGCGGGCACGTGCCAGGTACCTCCTATGGGTCAGGCAACCCGCTAAAGGCTGGGAGCTAACCACATTGTTTCTGTGCTCAGGGCTGACAGCAGAAGAGACTTTCACAGAGCTCTGTCTTAAAGTTCCCCTTAGTTCCAGTTACACAAGCTCCCCAGGTCCCCCAGCACCTCTTCACACATGCATGCATGCACGCACTCACGCAGGCACTCACACACGCATCACTCACCTTGTTTATACCACTGCTACTTATCTTAAATGCCACAACTTGCATTGGGCTTCTTTCTCATGTGCTTTTCTCACCCTTCCCCTCTGCAGCATTTTTGCCCCGATAACTACAAACCAGTGGAAAGAATGATCGCTGTTGAGTGGGCCTCTCCCACAGTAGCCTCCACTATGGAAGGAACTAGTTCTTGGCACCCCCTGAGCACTCTGCGGTGCAGGGCACAGGCTGCCGGAAGCATGAAGGCAGGCGTGTAAGACAAGGTAGTGCAAAGGAGGAACAGCTACTTCTGTCCACATTTGGCAGATGGATGAGCGCTGCCTCACCGGAGTTTGTGTAAGTGCCCAGGCTGCACTTGGGGGAGGCTCGGTGTCTGTTTACCAGGCAAGGTCTCTGTAGGCATAGGCTCCCAGCACCCTCCGGTGCTAGGCAGCCTTTGCTCAATGTCATGGGATAGGCTTGTGAATTTAATCATTTGTTTAAAATAATTAAGTGTTAAGTGTTCTGTTAGCGTCTTCTGCCTCTGTACCGGGCAGTTCTACATGCGTTACTTCCAAGAACAAACCCGGGCCAAGTGGACTCAACGCACATGAGGTGCTTTTCATCGTGTTTGCAAGCAGCCTTTGGCTGTGACTTCAAACACTGGAAAGCCTTGCTAGGGGGGAGCTTCTTATCTGGAATTTTCAAGGAACCGTGGCAATTTAATTTATAGTAGGCAATTTAATCAAATCTTCATGTTTTGTAAGACCATCGCAGCAGATAGGTAGTGACTGATGGGGAAAACGGTTTAGCTTCCTCCCTTCTGCTCACTAGTGCCCAGTGGTGTGAGCCCAGGCCTCCTGACTTCCCACAGACAAGCCTTTAGCTGTGCCCTGGGTTTGCCTGACCCGTCCTTTTCAGACCAGCCCTTGTCCTATCTTCTCATTCTAGCTAATATGAAACCACTCATCCATGAGACAGAATTCTGTGTGTATTCCCCAGAATGACTCCAAGGAGCACTGCTGTCCTTGCTCAGGGAGTATAACCTGTTAATAACTCTCTGCCCCAGTTTCCCAAGCCATGAGAAGCTAGTTTCTCCTTCTAGTCAATCAAATCTTTGTGTCACATAAGGTCTATGAAGCCGTATCTGTAGACAGGCTGGCATTTGGAAGGTGCTCAGGGCACTGTAGCTACTGAAATTACCAATGGGTTCTTCTACCTATGGACTAGATCCACAGCTCAGATGAAAGATATCTTAAGGGATAGTCCCATCCCCAGTCCGTCCTTGTGAGATTCTCCACAGTAGGTACTCCAAGGCTCAGCAACACATACTCCTGTGGGCACCTCAAGCATGGGACATCCTGAGAGCCCCCAAATGAAACTCCCACTGATGGCTGTGCTGCCTCCATCCCACAGGGACCCAAGAGGACGCTGCTGTAACAGGAGAGGCAGCAGCTGACTGGCAGGCAGGCCTGGTCCTTGGGAAATCTGTTCTAATCTTAGAAGGTAGTCTCCACCTTCTGCCGTGACCAGCAGGATAAATGTCACCGGCCTCAGATACACATACACTGTTATTATTGTGATCCCCAGAGAAGGGTTTTTGTGGGTCTTTCTAGGTGGCTACCCAAAAAACCTTCAGGTTTACAGTGAAGAGGGACTCTCTGGATGGTCAAGTTTATTTGTGCTCTTACCAGGGCAAGCATAGCACAGGGATGGGAGGTTCTGAACAGACTTTGGGAAGAGACAGATTGTGTATTTACTTGTTGATGAAGGTGAATGAGTTGTCTAGGAATCAGGTGCATCTGACCATTTGACTCTGGGACGTGATGTTGCCATCCACAAAGTTCACAGTCAAGAATTGGGCAAACAAATTGAAAACAAAGCAAAACAACAATCAAAAGCCTCATAATGTTTTAAGAATTTTGTGCCGGTCTGCATTCATAGCAATGCTTTGCTGACTGTGGTCAGTGTCCCTTCATTCCTGTCTGTCTGAAGCCTCTGCTGTCACCCTGTAGTACAAGCTAAGATTCAGCCCCTGGAGGCTGACTCCCTCACTCCCACGCTGGTGCTGCCGGGTCTGTGTGCTTCGCCTCACCCTTTCTGGGCGTTCATCCTGTGGCACCTTCTCTAACTTCTTTTCCTCATCCCTACCTCTCTCCCTGGGCCTCTCCTCTTTGTCAACAACACTCTTGTCTACCCAGAAGCCTCTTGGCTCTACCCTGCACCTCCCTTCTTCCCTTCCTGCTGAAGCCACCATTTGGGATGCCTCAGAGCCAGAGTGTCTGCTGTGTGTTCCCACGGTTGTGTCATCAGAAACCCTCAACTAGATGCTTCTCCCTTTGCCTTCTCCTCCCCTTCCTGACCTTCTCCATGAAGGTGATGGCCAGCCCCTTCCCTCTCAGTCTCCATTTATCAGGCTAACCCATCGCACTGTGTTCACTGCATGCCACTCACAGGCTGTGTTCACTTGCTTCTTCTTTCCATTGATTCATCTGTTTTCTCTCTGTATGTGTGTGTGTGTCTGTGTGTGTGTGTGTTTCTCACTCCCCTCTCTCTTAGACAAGGTCTCACGTAGTCCAGGAGGTGAGTCTTAAACTTACACTGTAGCTGAAGATGACCTTGAACTTCTGATCCTCCAGCCTCTACTTCCCAGGAGCTAGCTTTACAGGAGTGCACCACCACATCCAGCTTATGGAGTGCCGGGACTTGAACTCAAGGCTTCACGCACACTAAGCAAGCACCTCTACCCACGGGGCTGCATCCTCTGCCCCATCGTTTGCTTCTCATGTGGGCTCCAGTGAAAAAGTGGGGCTTCTCTTAACTCCTGAATTCCTAGGGCTTAGTAAACATAAGAGTGTTTGTAGATATTTGGACAACCAACTGGCTGCCTGTAGATATTTGGATTGCCAACTGACTTCCTGTAGTAAATGATCGCCAACAAATATATCTATTGTTTGGGAGGTCAAAGGGTCAAAGTGGGTCCTAATAACTGAAATCAGTCTGGAGACACAAGGGGAGAACCCATTCTCTTTTTCTTTTTTCTTTTTTCTTTTTTTGGTTTTTCGAGACAGGGTTTCTCTGTGGCTTTGGAGCTTGCGCTGGAACTAGCTCTTGTAGACCAGGCTGGACTCAAACTCACAAAGATCCACCTGCCTCTGCCTCCCGAGTGCTGGGATTAAAGGCGTGTGCCACCACTGCCCGGCGAGAACCCATTTTCTTGTGTTTCTCAGTATCCAAAGGCTGCCGGCAGTCGTTGACTTGTCCTTTCCTTCATGGTCAAAGGCAACAACAGTGGGTGGACTCTCAGCTCCAGTCACTGACTCTTTCCCTCTGCTCTCCTCTCTCCTGTAGGGATTGTGTAGTTACACATGACCCACCCAAACCATACAGAATATTGCTTGTTTTAAGATCAGCCGATAGACAACTTTATTTCCACCATTTACTTCATCTGCCATTTACCATGTGACCTTACGTAGTGACGTGACAGCTCCCAGGGACTAGGATGTAGATACATTTGATGGGGCCAGGGGACCATTATTCAGTCTCTCCTGGTGGCGGACCTACTTGTTGTACTTTAATGCTTGCTTCCAGAGGTGCAGGCAGTCCTCATCCTGTCCAACTGTGCACTTCTCCTCCAACGTGCTCCCTCGTTCGCTGTGTCCTCAAAGCCCGAAGGCTATCCTCAGCCATGACAGCAGGCCTCGGAGAGCTCCCGGCAGTAGGTGGAAGGAATACACAGAAAATAACAGAAATGGTTCAAATCAGAGAATTGAGGTCATAGCAGGATGAGGAAAGAAGGGAAACAGTGACGACACATATATCTTTTTAGTGATACTGCCTTCAAAGAGTGAAGCAAATTACCTCCCGCTGCCCAGCATCCTCAAAACGAATTGAAATATCCAGCATGAATAGACGGATGGAGGGATGGCTCAGGAATTAAGAGCAGATACAGCAGTGGTGGTGCACACCTTTAATCCCAGCACTCAGGAGGCAGAGGCAGATAGATCTCTAAGTTCAAGGCCAGCCTGGTCCACAGAGTGAGATCCAGGACAGCCAAGGCCACACAAAGAAACCCTGTCTCAGAAATTAAACAAAGAAATGAATGCATACAACTCTTGCAGAAGACCCAACACCCAAATTGGGTGACTCAAAACTGTCTTCACTCCTGCTGTGGGGAACCCAACACTGTCTCTGGCCTCGCTGCAGGCATATGCACACATAATTTAAACAACAAAAAGAACTATCCATTGTTGCAGTGTCTGCCTTGAGACTAAGCAGCAGATCCTCTAACATTTCAGCCCACGCCAGCCTAAGGAGTGAACTGTGTTCTGTAGCCCGTGCTCCATGTGACAGCTTTCACTTAGCCTGACATGCTCATCACTTCCTCTGTGAGGTTATCCCTGGTACTTCTTCCCCATGCTTCTGGGTGAGTCCACCCAGCACAGAGTGGCCCTTCTCATCACGGTATTTTCTACCACCAACCAGACCTTCAGGTAAACCAGAAGCTCCTTGAGCTCCAACACCGTAAAATTTACCCTGTAACCCCCATACTTCACCATTGTTAGGCACACAGCCCCTGCGTGACTGAGTACAAAGCCATCTGCTGGTTCTTGCAGCAAACTCATTCTGTCCTTGAAGACCTCTGGGGATTAGTGGCTATTTTATAACCATCTCCTCAGCTCCTTCACCCGGCAGCTGACTGGAGGGCACTCCTCAGCTGTGCCCACAGTGATGAGGCAGGCTGGGAACGGGAGGATCCTGTAAATGGAGACTACAGAGGAAAGGGAAAGGTCCGGACTGTGGAGGCAAAGTCAGTTTTCTCTTGATTAGACCCTGGATGTTAAGGATTTGTTGTCTTTTAAAGCAATAATTTGATTGAGATATAATTAACACTATACAATTCATCTATTTAAAGTGGACAATTAGTGCTGACAAGATGGCTGGGGTGGAATGGGCAAAGGCCTCCAAGTCTGACAACTTGTGTGTAACTCCTGGGACCCACTTAGTGGCAGGAAAGAAATTAATCTCCAACATGCACACTGTGACACCTGTGTGTGAGTGCACAGATACACACACACACACACACACACACACACAACATTCACTAAAAATAAAATTTAAAAAATCAGCGGACACTGGGTATGGCAGTGCACACCTTTAATCCAAGCACTTTTGAGGCAGAAGCAGGTGGATGTCTGTGAGTTTGAGGCCAGTCTAGTCTGCAGAGTAAGTTCCAGGATAACCAGAGCTGTTGCAGAGAGAAACCCTGTCTCAAAAATAAATAAATAAGATATTACAGGCAATTAGAACCGACATGTTGGCTCATGCCTATAATCACAGCACTTGGGAGGCTGAGGTTGGAGGATAGCTGTAAGTTTGATACCAGCCCATGCTACAGAGTGAGACCCTGTCTCAAAAGGGGGGGGGGGACAATCTGTATTACATCTGTAGATGTGTACAGCCATCATCAGTCAACATCAGAGCATTTTCGTTGTCATCTTCTAAAGAAGAAATGCACTTCTATAGCCATCACCCTGCCGTCTGTCCTCCCACCCACTCTGGGCAACCATTAAACCTCTCTCTAGATTTGCCTGCTCTGGACATTCCATACAAATAGAATCAAGTGATATGTAGTATTTAGGGCTTCCTGTTCAGTGTGATGTTTGGTGTAATTATCTATGTTCCATGTGTATCAATATTTTATTCTCCTTTTAAAGAACTATTGTGTGTGTTAGAAGGGGTTGTGCGTGTGCCACGGAGTGCGTGTGAAGCTCAGAGGACAACCTTGTAGAGCCAGCTCTCTCCTTCCACCTCTTCGTGTGTCTTAGGAGTTGAGCTCCCTAAGCTTACCAAGATTGCTCTATGAGCATTTTACCTGCAGAGTCATCTCACAAGCTCCTAATTTCATTCCCTTATAGGTGAATATTATTCCACTGTATAACTGTTAAATCTACTTCTCCATTCACTGGCTAGTGGGCATGAACCTGATATTTTGATTCAAGTGCTTTGATTGACTTAGGGATCACACAGCCTGGATATATGTTTAGGATTTCTGGGAAATATTCCTGGGGATGGTAAATGAGGAAAGGATGGGGTATCTGCTATGCACCCATCTTGGTAATAAAGTAGCTCATCATAATGGTTGGCACAGGATGTCCCGCTCATAAGGGAAGAGCATGGTGTCTTAGTTAGCTGAGCCCTCTGTACTGCAGAGGGAATAGAAGAGTAAGAGAAGATTGGGCCTGACTCTGAACATTTCTTAGCCATTCAGGCAAACTGCTGGCCTCATAGCCAACATTCAGCAATAGGGAACAATTATTGAACCCTTCCTGTGTGCCAAGTCCTATTCTAACTCATTAAGTCTTCTCAATGGCTCTATAACATAGTACTTTCATAATAATTCCGTTTATACAGATCAGGATCCTGGGACACAAAGTTTGGTAACCACTGCATCCAGAGTGTCTGGAACTTGACCTGATTAGGGGTATGGAAGAAGTAGAGAAAGGATAGACACTCAAAATAGCTGGGGGCAGGTGGGCTGTGCAGACACTGATGGAGTGGTACCAACAACCGCTACAAACCGGGACATCAGCATGTTTATTATGTATAGTACAGGGTTGGGGTGGGTAGCTAGTCTCAGTATGATGTGTTTGCAGGGGAGCAGTCTCCAGCTGCAAGCTTCCAGGATGTGGCTTTTGCACACACCAATCACTCTTTCATAAACACTCACACTGGGTCAGAAGAAAGCTTTGGCCCAATCCGAGCCTGACCCAATGGGAAAAGCTCTGACAGTTCCCTGTGATCAGAGGCCTTGATCCTTGACGTGGCAGCTCATGTCAAATAATACACATTCACTCAGGACTCACTGGCTCAGGGCTTCATTCGCTCCCTGCAGTTAACATCTAGGGCCACAGAATGGAAAATGTGGAGCTAGTATTTGGACTGAGTCAACCTGAAGCCTGACCTGTGCCCCACACAGAGCATGGTAAAACTGTCAGTGCACCCTGCCTGGAACACAAGGCTCATTCCCAATTGAGTGGGGACTCTGTGGCTAACAGTCTACTTCTTGCTATCCATGAGGGAAGGATGGTGCAGCCACCAAAAACCAGGACACAAGTTGCAAATTGTGTTGACGCAAAGGCTGGTGGGTATTAATAACCTCACTTACAAAAACAGGAAACTGAGGCTCAGTAAGGTACTGTTGGTCAGCTTTCCATCGCTGTATTAACAAATGCCCAAGTCAAATCAACTTTAAAGTAGGAAAGGGTGTGTGGTTTCTGAGGTTTCCAGGGCCAATTGGTCTTGCTTCTTCGGGCCTGTGGTAGCATCATACATCATAGGGTGAGTGTACAGTAGAGGGGACTTGCTCAACTCATGGCAGCTAGGATGCAGAGAGAAGAGAGGTCCGGGTCACAATGTCCCCTGCTACAGCATGTCCCCAGTGACTTAACGCTCTACCACTAGACCCAACTTCGTAAAGGTCTCTCAACAGCAGGCTGGAAAGCAAACCTCAAACACGTGGACCTTGTAGACACTGAAGATGCAGCAGAGACTCCTGCACATCAAAGCGCCCGCATCTGGCTCCGAATGTACTGTTCTCATCCACCGCCCCTGTGCCTTTCTAGGCCTAAATAATTCCTTTCCTTGTGCTTGTACCATAGCTCACAGGTTTTTCAGAAAACATTTTTCTCAGATTACATTGCTAAGCTCCAATCATTGTCATAGAGCTCCCTATTTCCTCTGTTACCTGTCACGGTTACCTGGGCATTCACCCACACTCTAACCCTCCTTATGTTCCTGCTTCTATACCTGCTGGTCCCCACCTAGAAGACTCCCCAGGACTCCTGCCCTTAGGCGCCCAGGGCCGTGCCCCATAGTAACCCCTGCCCCGTCACTGGGCTGCAACACCAAGTCCCAGACAAAATGGAAAGCCCAGAAAGACCCAAAGAAGGACCCGCCCCTTGCCACTGCCCAGTGCTCCTTTGGTAGGTTGAGTGTTTTATGTGGGTTTTCCCTCGGAGGGAGCTGCAGAGGCCAAGGAACTTCTATTTTCAGGTCCTCGAATCCTACAAGTGGGTAGGGATGTTTGGGACTTTTTTGGTCTGTGTGAAAGAACTCTTTGTTCTCACGTGCCCATTTTATTCTTCTAGTTCAAGGATTTGTTATTGTTGTTCACCTCCACCTTCTAGTTTCCCCTAGAGCAGGCTGTTCACAGCTTGAAGTCATCACTTGTTCCCACAATGCATTTGACAGCATCTGGGGATGCTCAAGAAAGAATGGATGAAAGAACCACCTAGAGGGATGAGGGACAGCACACACAATTCATCTGGAGCATCTGGGGTTTCTCCCCCTTCCCCCATTCACTTTAGTCAGGGACCCTTCTGACATTGTTCTACCCCATCTGCAGTTCACACCAGTGTCTCCCCTGGAGCAACAGGGGTGATCCAGCTTCATGGATGAAGGCCAGCTCACACAGAGGAGATAGCACAGTGTTCAGCCTTTGGTCTCTGCTCTTCCCCATTCTGTGTTTCCTCTAATTTGATCCAACCTTGTGACTTCAACTGCCTTCTCTCCCTGGACACTCTCCCGTGCCTGTCTTCCTTTCCTCCTTTGACCTCTAGGCTCGGGTGTGTTCAACTCTCTCTACTGCATCTCAACTAGGGTGTCTATGAGACATTTCAAACTTCCATAACCGAGAAAATACCATTCCCCTCATCCCATCTGTCCCACCCACTCTTCCTTCCTCAACCCAGAAAATACTTCCAGTGTCCCACGGTCCATAGCAAAAGTCTGGGCACCATTTTTGGTTCTGTTCTGTCCCTCACTCCTCACAGGCTTCATCAATAATTCCAGCAGTTTTACCTCCAAATCTCTTTTCTCGGCCTCTCCTGGCTGCATGTGTGGGCCCCTCCACTGTCACCCCCTGGTTAGCTCACACCCTGCTAGCACCTGCCTTTGGTCTCTTTCCCGCTCTCTTCCATCTTCCACGTGCAGCCTCTTTATGTGTGACCACTCACTCGCTCAGACTGAAACACAAGCTGCTCATGACAGAGTACCCATGGGACCTGGCCCCATCCCTTACCTCCCCACCCAACTCTGGTGCCCAGATTCTCCCTGCCTCGTTTTCCTCTGCTCTCCCTCATCCTATTCCTGTTTGTGATTGTGCTCAGAATACCTCCCTTCCCTGTCTTTTCCCTGCCTGGGATTTAATGGAGCAACTCCTATCCACACCCTCACTGGAAAGATGACCGGCTTTGCCTCCGTCACATCCTTTATCAACCCCGTATCTCCTTGTTGTTGGTCTGTCTGCATCTTTGTTTCTGGAAGGACAACAGTTCTGCCCTGTTCACTGTTGCACTCAGAGCCTAGAACAGGGTCTGTGATAAGAGGAGAAAGAGATACATCCTCCAGTGAAGGGGCTGGAAGTGTGGGCAAGGCTGGCACTCCATGGTGGTTTCCTCCCATGCCATCACTTACTCACTCAGCAGAAAGTTACTCTGCAGCATGGCTCCACTTTTCTCCTCCAGGTGAGGTAAAAATCAGACAACGCGTCACACTTCTCTGAGAACAGTACTCTCAGAAGCAGGTAGGATAAGCAAACCTGCCTAGTCTCGTCCAGAAGCCTTCCCATCATCCTAGGATGGCAATGAGGGAAACAATGGGATAAACGGAAGAGTTAGGAACAAAGAGAACACCCCAAGACGCTACATTGCTCCCTCCCAAGTGATGATGAAGCAGCTTTGCAGGGATGGGAACTCTTCCTAGGAGATAGACTTGTCTTAAGATCCTTTTCCTTTGGAGGACCAAAACAGCAAGCATCCTTTATGCCTTTGAGGCTCTGGGTTCACTATTCTAATCAGCAAGAAACATTCTTTTTGGCTAAGAGCAAAAAATCCTCCACCCTCAAGCACAGCCCTCTCATGGCCATGCACAATCAGGCTTCTCAACATACCTTGTTCCCCTAAACTGTGGCCCAGAGACTGTTAGGCACTTCAACTTTGAAAGAACATGCAGGGTGGAGAAGCAGGGCAGAGCCAGAGAGGTAGCAGGGCCTTCTTCTGGCCTATACACAAAGGTTCTACTATGTGGATGGTCAGCAGCCTCCAAATTGTATTTACTCAGCATAGCAACAGCGTCCAGGAAGTTCCACACAGTCTAGACATAGGCTCCTCAGTTCTCAGAAAATCCCACAGACATGGAAATAAAACACCACAGGTGATTTGCTCCTGGCCTCGGCAGAATCAGACATTCTCGTAACTGTGGTCTCAGAGGTAGCTGGCAGAGCCAGGCCTGTTTGGTGGCAGGAAGGGTATAGCAAGCAAGATTAAGGTCCAGAAGGATGTTGTGGAGGCTGGGGCTGCATCCAGGTGTGGTCTCCAGGGTGAGTTAAGGGTGTCGGCGGCTGGAGGAGCAGGTACCCAGGTCCTACACTGGCAAATAGGGCCGAATGGGGGCGGGACAAAGGAGCCAAGTTCTGATGAACTCCTCCTACACTTCAGGCCCAGTGTTAAGTACTTTATGAACCAGAAAAAAATTATTTATCCAGGGAAGTTGAGAGTCTTAGCAATGCCTAGAAGGAGGCAGAGACGCTGAAGTCATTCTTTTTTATTTTTGGTTTTGTTTTGTTTCGAGACAGGGTTTCCCTGTGTAGCCCTGACTGTCCTGGAATTTGCTCTATAGATCAGGCTGGCTTCAAACTCACAGAAATCTTCCTAACTCTGCTTCCCCAGTGCTGGGATTAAAGGTGTGTACAACCACCACCGAATTGAAGTCTTTCTTAGAGCCAAGAACAAATGGGCTACAGATGTTGCTCAATAGGTAGCAACATCTGTATGCACAAAACCCTGGGTTCGGTTCCCAGTGCTGCACAAAACTGGGCATTGTAATCCCAGCACTTGGGGAAAGGAAGCAAAGAGATCAAAAGTTTAAGATCGTCATGCATGACGATGCACATCTTTAATCCCAGCACTCAGGAGGCAGAGGCCAGAGGATCTCTGTGAGTTCAAGGCCAGCTGGTCTACAAAGCGAGTTCCAGGACAGCCAAATCTACACAGAGAAACCCTGTCTCAAAAAATCAACCAAGCCGGGCGGTGGTGGCGCACGCCTTTAATCCCAGCACTCAGGAGGCAGAGGCAGGCGGATCTCTGTGAGTTCGAGAGCAGCCTGGTCTACAAAGCGAGTTTCAGGACAGCCAAAGCTACACAGAGAAACCCTGTCTCAAAAAAACCAACCAAACAAACAGACAAACAAAAAAGTTCACGATCACCCTCAGCTACACAGTGTCTTTAAGAGTAGCTTGATTTACATAAGACCTGATGGGGGCGGGTACAGTACAGAAGGCAGTGAGAGTGTGGGAGCCCCAGCCTGGGATGGGCTGGCAAGCTGTCACACCCACCGCACCCACCGAAGGAGCTCTGTGGCTAAGACTGCAATGCAAGCTGGAAGCAAAGCCTCACATGGGCTGAGCCTCCAGCCTGACGATCATGCTTCTTCCATTGCACCTGTGCAACTCGCTGGCTAATAATAATCTTGATACTTACATAATAGCCCTTTGCACTTACTTCTTAAAGCACTTTCATGGAATGTATTATTACTTAACTCATGGCCCTCGCTGGGTGTCAGGGTCAAATATTTCCATAGTTAATTCCATTTGGTTTCTCCTATGTGTCTTTGGCTAAATGATGTGTGCCTCTGGGCTTCAGTGTGTGCAGTAGCCATCCGTCAGTATTCTGAAATTTAGGAAAGGAGGTACCCTGGAGACAGGTGGAGGTGAGAAGTTTTGCCATTTGAAGATAACTTGTTAACCTAGGGGACTTAAGGAAGCAAACTCTGTATTAGAATCTCTCCTTTCACCCAACTCGTAAGCCCTAAGTGCTCCCAGAATCCTTCCGTTCCCCTGCTGCTGAGACCCTTGCCAAGCACATCTTGAGACGGGGAAGTTCCGGTGTTTTTGATCCCTCTGTGGCTCTAGTTTTAGCTGGAATGTCTCTCACTGCACCACTAGCCCTCAGCGCCTGGAAGCTGAGGTAGGGTGCACCGTCAGCAGGCTGGAGGAATAAATAGCAGTGGACACAGGCCATGCTGGTGAGTGACAGGAAGCTAGACAGATGGACAAACCGATCAGCCTGCATCTTTGCCAAGGGCAGCACAATTCACCACACTCTGTCCCTAAAGCCTTTCTGGTGCTCCAGGACAGGGAGGTGTGGGTCTCTGACCACTATTCATGTGACAAGTGGAAAGATCAGACATGGACCAGTCCTGAGCCCATCCAACAACATCTTCGGATGGAGCATTCAGGCTTCCAGGGCATTCCCAGAAACTTGGGGGAATAAAGGCAAATCATTTGAAATCCTCCTTGAAATCAATGCCAGTGCTGAGACTGGGGTGAGATGAACTTGAGTGACACGGACAACAGGAATGAAATTCCTGACTTCGGCCCCAGAAGAGCCATTCACATCCGGAGGTCTGAGGCTCCACTCTTTCTTCCCTCTGCACAGATTTCCTTTCCAACCAGCTATGTTTATGCTGGGAGGTAGCAGAGGCCAAATCAAAAAACTTGGAGACACTTTTAGTTCAAAAAGGAGGGTTGTGGACATGTCTGTGCACAGGGGTATAAGTGGCACAGAGATGCATGTTTATGCTGGAGTTGGGGCATGAGCCATCTCAGACACCATGATACCACCCGTGGGGAGGCAGAGACGGAGTTTCTCAAACTGCTACCCAAGGTCCCCCAAGACAAGGGGAGAGTGATAAAGTTCTCTATGTTAAGAAATGTCACCATCACGGTGAAAAAAACAAAACAAAGAACAAACAAAAAGACCTAACAGCTCTAGGGCTGAGCACATAAGACCACCAAAAAGCCAAGAGGTGGGGCCAGCAATGTGGATCAACAGGCTTGGTGTTTGCCACTAAGCCTGACAACCTGAGTTCAATTCCCGGGACCCACTGGTAGAAGGAAAGAACTGACTCCCACACTAGCAGACAGGATAAGGGTGCTGCTGGAACTCAACCAGAGACTTGTTCCACCTCCCTCATTGCTTCAGCAGTCTGAACCTCGACACGGGTGGTGCCAGAGTCTCTCATTAGGGCTGCCTGAGTTTAGTGACTGACAATTTAATGGCTGTGGAGATTGGGGGTGGGGTGGGGAGGAGCAGGGTTGTTGTTATTATGACTGG
>JAQHUG010000119.1:823956-846989 GCA_028555095.1 Dicrostonyx torquatus
ACACACACACATATATGCATGTGCGCATGCGTGTGTGCGTGCGTGCGTGTGTGTGTGTGTGTGTGTGTGTGTGTGTTGCCTGAGATATGGCTCAGTGGAGAAGAGCACTCATTGCTGTTCCAGAGGGCCAGCGTTTGATTCTCAGCACCCACATCACATGGTGGTCCACAACTGTCTGTAACTCCAGTTCCAGGGAATTTGATGCCTTCCTTTGACCCCTATGGACACCAGACACCAAAACATCCATACACATAGGATTATTTAGTTAAAAATAAATTTAAAAATATTCAAAGGACAAAAAAAAATTCAAAGGACAGAGAACTCGTAGCTACCTCCCAGTCAAGCAGGGGTGGGTGGGATCTGGGGCCCTTTCCAAAACTGGGCAGAATGGTCTTGTGAGCTGAGAAGTCCCCAGAATGGAGTTTAACAAACTGTTAGGTCTCCTCAGGTGCTGGCATCATGATGCTATGGCTCCATGACATTCCCAGCCGATGCTACTACCGCCAACTTCTCTTTACAAAGGGTTAACTTCTCGTAGCTCTCCCCTGCTGAGCTTGGCACCTCTGCTGGTGCAGAGCTGAGGCTGTGGCCATCTGAGGCTGTCCCCAGGGCTTTCGTCAAGAGGAGTCATTGCCCCACACTAGTTCCTTATTTGTGAACCGAGGACAGGAACATTACCAGAAAGCGTGCGGTGAGGCTGGATGGGGAAGTTTTGCTCATGGGAATAAAAGCAGATGAAGCGGGTCAGGCTTGTAGAGATTGGATTTTACGGCTTCATTTCACAGACTTTATAAGAATAAACTTATAGCTTTTATCTGTGGGGCAAGAAATCCAGAAGTTAAAGGCTTGTAATGGCCAAGGGGTAGAATGGAGAGGAAGGTGGGGGTCAAATAAGAACCCCTCTGGAGTGTGATGCTGTGTGTTCAGGCAAAAAACACTGCCCCCAGGATCCATGACTTTCTTTTTGCCTTGTAATTCAGAGCGAGGGTGTCATGGCACACAATCATAATCCCAGCCCATAGCAAGCTCCAGGCCATCCTGGACTTCAGAATGAAACCTCTGTCAGAGAAAGAGGGCGCAGTTCTCCTGGCAGGGCTGGATGGAGATGTTACATGCCTGTGTAGTACATGCAGCCTACTGGAACCCTCATAGCCTTCCGGTTACCCTAGTTCATGCACAGGGGCGGGAAGGATTGCTTCATCCCTTACCTGCTATACCTTCTGGGCCTGGTTGTAGGCCTTTCCTGAGAGAACCAGATGACTGGATGTTACAAGGACATGAATACTACTTCATGCGAAACTTTCAGGTCCACAACTTCTAGATGTAATAATATATGGTTAGACTGTCACATTAATACACATACACATAAAACGTATGAATGCCAAGTTGGTTTTTCTCTGCAATTTGTTTAACCCCAGCCACTGGCCTGGAGCCTGTGATTAAATTATAAACTAAATGCTGCCATCTGCTGTCAATCCTGTGAACTGCACTAGTGGTTGTACAGGATTTCGTAGTCAAATCGTTAAGCGTTTCACAGTCCACACCTGCTGGGTCTCTAGCACTCACTGTGCTTAAGAGGCACTGTTTGTTGGATTTCCACTGTCTTCCAGAAGAGTTGGGAGAGTTTGTAATATTACCTAAAGTGAGATTGGTAGGGAAGATTTTGCTGCAGTTTATGAAAACACGAAATTCCTCTGTGCAGCCCAGAAACATGCTCACTAGAAACCAAAGTTCCTTGACAGGCATCTCTAGGAACATGTCTGACAGTGGAGACTCATGGAGGCAATCTGTGCTTGAAGGAAAGCCCTCGGCATCCTTTGCCATAGCCAAGAAATCCTGGTAGAGCAGGCATCCACCTGGCCAGCAAAGTTGGAGTCAGGAGCAGGTCTCTGAATCGCAGCCTTGGAGTGTCCCTTTGCAGCATGCTCGCCCTTGGCGCCAGCATCTGAAAAGTTCCTGTATAATCAGACACAGCAGTGATTGTCTTCTTACGGTTCCAGCTCAGCCGTATAAGGAGGTGGGGGAGGGAACATACTTTGGTCCCAAAATACTGAAAAAAATCCCTTTTGTGCTTGACCCTGTCTGTCAACGTGAAAGTCACCTTCTATCTCTCCACTATCATTTAATCACCATGACTGTCCTCACCTTTGTAGTATAGTGGACATTTAGCGTGAAACAAGGAACCCGTCTTTTTACAAATGTCTAGTCCGGAAGTGGGAAAAATTCACAGTGTACATTGATCACAAAAGTAATTTTCAGATCCTGCATAGTAGATAGCAGTCACAACTGTTAGTTCAGGGAAGGGGGTAGATCACCTTTATCTTCACGTACTCACCATGATGCGTGAGGGCACCGGTAGATACTTAACGCGCGTATCTGATAAATTAAATGAATACTCACATTTGGGAAAATTGTAGTACATGAACCATGCCATTGGTGGAATTTTCCAAAATATCAGTTCCATGAAGGGATTTTATTAATACCTCTGCCTAATTTCATTCCCAGCCTAGGATTTATTGTTTTGTTTATGACTGTTTTTTACCTTTGTCTGTGAAATCCCCTCCAGTTGTTGATTTGCCTTGGAAGGCCATGAGGTGAAGGTCTCAATCCCCATAGACTAGTTTTTCCTCCTAATAACAATGAAGTCATTCTCCCTGGAAGGGGAGGCTTCCTATGGTCTGAAGGTCTGCCCTGACTTCTCAGCTCAGACTCAAGTGGTCTTGCTTATGGTGAAATGCAGGGATGGGGGTGGGCAGGCAGGAAGTCTGTCTCATCCAGGCCTGACAAGGTAAGTGGGCACCAAAGAGGTGGCGGCTTGAGAGACCACCCTGTCTCCTCCCTCTGGTTTACTTGGTTGCTTTTGGTCTATTTGCTCTGTAGAAATCACCATCCAACGCCAGCCACCCACCTAAAATCAAGGTGAAGAGCTCTCCGCTGATTGAGAAGCTTCAGGTCAGTGTGAAATGCACACGCATCCCCAGGCATGCCCATGCAGCTAGTGCACACACCCTGCCTCACACACATTCCCCGGCGCCTGTGGTCCAGCATTCCCTGGTACTCATCATATGCTATTTAAAACAAAACAAAGAAACAAAGCAAAAAACATAGCCTGGACTTAACGTGCTGTCTCTTGTGCGGTTTCTATATTTAATTTTTCCCATGGCTTAGTCTTGTCTGCTTTGTAGATTAGGCCTTAAGACCACACACGGTAAATAATAGCCACCTTCCTAAACACCTGTAGTGCCTTGTGGCCAGGGAGTGCCAACAATGCTTGGGAGTTCTCAAGGTCATCTGTCTTGCCAGGGGGGAGTACTGGAGGGGGCCGCATTGTGCGTGGAGCGTCCTGGCCACTCTGTGCCTGAGAGTAACCAGAAATCAACCATAAAAGGTTGTGGAGATCAGGCTAAAAATTGGAACAGAGGACCTGAGTCTCAGAAAGGGTATTTAGATTTGTTTGAGATCATTCAGCAGCTATTGAGAGAAAGATCCTATATTAAATATAATTGGCTGTGAGGAACTTTCTGTTGCTCTGCCAGCCTCTACTGCCAGTCCCCTCTCTGTGAGGTCATACATGTGACCAGCCCAGTCAGATCTACTCAGCTGTGTAGGTTTGGATCTATAAAGGGCGGCAGGAAGAGTGTGCCCCTAGCTGGTACTGAAAACCTGTGGACTGCTGATTCAGCTCAGTTGCCAGAGCTCAGAAAGCCCCATTCAATTCAGAGTTCAATTCCTGGCGCCTAGACTTGGAGCTGCCTGCAGTCCCAGCACTCTGAAGCTAGAAGTTCAAGGTCGTTCCTGGCTACACAGTGAGTTGGAGGCCTGGCTCTGTGAGGCCCTGTCTGGGCTGTTAACACATAACCCTTCCATAGCCGTCTTCCTGCTCTACCATTGGTAAGGTTGATCTGTGGTCTCCCACCTGTTCTCCCACTGAACCTGTGATTCCATCAGGCGTTGGTTACCTCTGAGTGACTCTGCCTTTGGTCTTTCTTCGTGTTCATTTTGATCTGGTTCCGCTGTATTGCGATGCCCCAGAGAGACGCCTTAAAGAGTGCAGCACCATTGTGCTGTCTCCGAAGACAGAATTCTACCTGCAGGCCTAGGGACAAGCAGGCCTGAGGAGCAAGCAGGCCAGCCACAGACCTCAGGATGTTTAGTCACCTGCCTCTCAGGAGACCAACACTGACTCTGTCGAGTGATCGCAAAGGCAATAGCTGTATCCAGCAGAGATAAGTGCACACAGCAGAT
Organism: Dicrostonyx torquatus; assembly: GCA_028555095.1. Lineage (NCBI taxonomy): Eukaryota > Metazoa > Chordata > Mammalia > Rodentia > Cricetidae > Dicrostonyx > Dicrostonyx torquatus. Next base: position 828,202 of record JAQHUG010000119.1, read on the forward strand.
GTTAATAGGCAGCAAATGCTATTGGCTAATGGGAAGCTGACATGGGTGCCAAATACTGCAAGAACCTGGGAGCTGACAGTGCTGCCAGCAGTTTCTCTTTGGGCCACTGTGACTACTCACTGGAGCTGTTATCATCATCATCATCATCATTATTAGAGAAGGTCTCACTATGTAGCCCCGGCTTGCCTAGAACTCACTAATGTAGATCAAACACACAGAGATCTACCTACCTCTGTCTCCTGAGTGGTGGCACATACTTTTTTTTTTTTTTTTAGTTTTTTGAGACAGGGTTTCTCTGTGTAACAGCCCTAGCTGTCCTGGAACTAGCTTTTGTAGATGAAACTGGCCTTGAACTCACAGAGATCTGCCTGCCTCTGCCTCTCGAGTGCTGGGATTAAAGATGTGTACCACCACTGCCTAGCTGGCACTTACCTTTAATCCCAGCACTCAGGGGACAGAGTTGAGTGGATCTCTGAGTTCAAGGCCAGACGGGTCTACAGAGCAAGTGAGTTCCAGGACAGTCAAGGTTACACAGAGAAATACTGTCTTGAAAAACCAAAAGAAAACAAAGCTACACCACTATGCCAGGCCAGGACTGTTAGAGTGATTATTGGATCCACCTCAGCATGACCTGAGCGTCTGACAAGGCAACCTAGTCAGGTACCAGGCGGTTTGGCTGGCTATACAAGGCTTCCGGAAGCAGTCAGAGCGCAATGGCAGACAGTTGGTTGGGGAGAAGCACACAGAGTCTCCTTTTGAGTGTCCTCAGCCAGCTGAGGCCAGTGAACAAACATCTTTTCCCCTTTCTTGACAGGCCAATTTAGCCTTTGACCCAGCAGCTCTTCTGCCTGGGGTTTCACCCAAAAGTCCTGGACTCAAGGCCGTGGTGTCACCATTTCACAGTCCCCCTTCCACACCCAGTAGCCCCGGCATCCGGTCTCAGCCAGAAGCAGAAGAGGTACCAGTGAGCTTTGACCAGCCCCCGGAAGGTACTCACCTGCCTTCTTACAATAAGGTACGGTCTGGCTCCGTTGTATTGTGGTGTGCCCAGGAAAACAGCTCCCGTATTCAAACTTTTGACTATTGTAAAATGATAGAATTCAAGTGTTTTAGGTCATTCCCATTGAACCCAGAGCTCAGCAATTGGCTGGAATGCTGGTCAGCCAGCTCCAGGGATCCATTGTCTCAAATCCACAGGTTGCCTCTTGGTTTTTCACGTAGATGCCGAGAACCCAAACTCAGCTCCCCACACTCTTTCATCGACAGCCAACGTGTCACACACTGAGCTTTCTCCCCAAATTATTTACTGATGGACAACATTTATATCTTCCTGAGACAAAAGTCTGCAGCCTACCAAGTAGTTTTACAATCCCCCAGAGTGGTGGTCCTCAATCTTCCTAATGCTGCAGCCCGTTAATACAGCTCCTCATGCTGCAGCGACCCCAACCATAAAGGCATTTCACTGCTACATCGTGGTTGTAATTCTGCTAGTGTGAATTGCAATGTAAATATCTGATAAGCAAGATATCTGTTATGTAACCCCTGTGGGGTTGAGAGATGTTGCTCTAAATTCTGTTTTATAATAAACAGCAAATAACTTTACACCCTCCTAGGGAAGTTAACAGACTGGCAGTGAGTTTGTTCAGCACACGTAGTCTTCCTCTTAGCCTTGTTTTATTTTCAAGATAATAGTCCTTTACATCTTTGTCCAGGTGCGGACTAGAGGCTCAATAAAAAGACGTCCTCCCTCCCGGCGATTCCGGCGATCTCAGTCAGACTGTGGGGACCTTGGAGACTACAGGGCTGTGGAGCCATCTCAAGAAAATGGTGCCAGGGTAGAGAATGGCGATGACGTGTTCCCTAGCAAGAGCAAGGCCCCCAGGTCTCCGCCACCCAACCAGGAGGCCATGGGAGATGGGGTGGAGGGAACCCTGGGGTCTTCAGAAAAGCCTTCTCGAAGGAGCTTGTGCAACAACACGGAGAAGCCAGAAGAACGTGTTGGGACCCCAGAGGAGGCCAATGCAGGAGAGAAGGCTGGACAGAATTCAGACACAGCTAGCCAGGCTGGTCTGGAGGTCCCAGAACCACCCCAAACCTGCAATACAGAGGCTGAGAAAGGATGCGAGAGTCAACTGGAGGGGACAGAAGCTGGAGAGCATACAGACGCTGGGATGGCCACAAAAGGGACATCCTCTGAAGAGAGTCTGGCCAATGAAGAGGACGGGTTCGGACAGAAAAGCCCAGCTGCAAAGATACCAGAGGAGGGAGCAGTCAGGGAGAAAGCTCCCCGAAGTCCAGAGCAAAAGGAGGGGCCACCTCTGGAGCCAGGCTGCAGCCCAGGGGTCGACAATGCTCCAGCAGAGACCAGCAATGAGATCCAGAATACTCAGGAAGCCTCCATGGTAGGTAACTCCAATGGTTCATACAGTATCATGGCTGGAGATGCCCCCATTGTCACATGTCCTGTTCCTCCCTGTCTGGTGTTAAGTCAGCACAGTATGCAGAAACACAGCCCCTCACCCTGTGCTGACCGCATAGAGACTGACTGTGGGGCGAGAAGGGAAGGTGCATCTCATGTTCTGGCTTGCTTCGGGCTGACTGGGCCAGCTTCTGGGTGTGTATGGAGTGAGCAGGGTGTGATGCCACCTCGGTGACCAGTGCTGGCAATGAGGTTACCAGTGCCGGGGAGCGGGGTGTGCAAGGTATTGCTGGTGGGGTCCAGAGGTGAAAGAGTCTATGTGTAGTGAGCAAGGGTAAGACATAATCCCACTTTATCATTTTCCTGTGGGGTGTTTTTGTTTGTTTGTTGTTTGTTGTTTTTCAAGATAGGGTTTCTCTGTGTAACAGTCCTAGCTGTCCTGGAACTAGCTCTTGTAGAGCAGGCTGGCCTTGAACTCACAGAGATCTACCTGCCTCTGCCTCCTGAGTGCTGGGATTAAAGGCGTGCACCACCACCTCCAGGCTGGGTGTTTGTTTGTTTTTAAGTTTATTTATTTCATCTTATGTGTATACATGTAGGTGCACCACATACATGCCTAGTGAAAGTGGAGGCTAAAAGAGGGCACTGGATCCTCCAGAACTAGAGTTAGGGATGGTTGTGAACCACCATGTGGGTGCTGGGAACCAAACCCAGGTCTGCAAGAGCAGCAAGTGACCGTAACCACTGAGCCATCTTCTCTCCAGCTTTCTCCTCTTTATTTTTATTGTCTCTTGTACTTTTCTTCTAGTATTTCCTCAAAGCTTACTGTAGAACCTGTGATAGCCCTTAAAATATGTATAGAGTGAGTGAATAATTGTTAGATAATTGATTAATTTCCCGAGACCAGGTTTTACTTTATAGCTCAGGCTAGCCTGATACTCACAATTAGCCCAGGAGGCCTTGAACTCAAGGAAACCCTTCTGCTTTTAGCCTCTTGAGGACTGGAATGGGTCTGTGCCACTATGTGCAGCTGAATAGACGAATCTTTAAAGAGTAAAAGTCACTTGGCCCAAAGTAGATGACTCCTAATGGCAAAGCAGAGGGGCCACTGTGCTGTGAAGGCTCCGTTCAGGCCCCCGGGTCCTATCACACAAAGTAAATTAGGGGAAGAAAGCATCGCACACACTCAGGGAGTATTGGCACTTTAATACGTCCATTTCTAGCTGAGCCTTCTTTAAATTGGATTTAGAATGAGCAGTCACTAGGTTTAGAATCTTTCAGAACCTGGAGACTCCACTAAATCCCAGATTATAGTAAATGCCCAAACCCTTAATCCTCTTTGCATCCAAGTAGTCCCCAACCAGTGGCTCCCACATCTTCCTTGCCCAGGTTGAGAGATACCTGCCTTCCTGGGAGCCCTTCTGTCTCACTGACAGCCACTTCCGATCCCCAGGAGTGGGGGTCTCCTGGGTATGGAGTTGGGGGGGGGGGAGTCTCAGGTCAAAGATGGGTTCCTGAAGAAAATTCGGGCAGAGCTAGAGGGCAGGCTCTCTCTAGTCATCTCTTCAGTTGTACACTCTGTATTCCTAAGCCAGACAGCCCGGCCAGGGAAGCGGGTGCCTCAGGGACACTCTCCCAGCAAACAGCTCAGATAGAGAAAGAAGAGCTCCCCTCCCCCACCTCTCCACACTCTCCACCCCACCCTTGCTGACCTCTAATCACCGAGAGGCAAAACTTTAGTTTTAGAAGGGAAGGTACTGTGGGCCTGGAAATTGTCCAAGGTCACCAAGCTCCATCAGTGCTGACTTTTTGGGCACCTGTTCAAGTCATAAGAATCAGCTGTTTTTGAAGCGCCTGCAGGGATTATCACTTCCCATCTTCATTGGTCCCTCTCAAGCCTGGTCCAGACTAAAGTCAGAATTCCCCAGCGATAGTAGTTAGGAGCGGTCTCTTGGCACTTCCCCAGACACCCTGCCTCTCCTGGCTCTTTCCTTGGGCTGGAAGAGACAAGCAGCATGCAATAGTAAGTGGGTTCTCACTCCCATCTAATCCCATTTAGTGCTCTGATTGACACAAATCAATTAATTGATCAGATAAATTAATTACAGCGGCATTTGTCCAATTGGCACTTAAAAAAACATGGATCGTCTTTATCACTGTGGGAGAGACTGGGGCTTCAAAGCGGAGGGAACATAGGGAACAAGGCTCGGACTGTGTGAAGCACAAGGGATGAAACAAGGCATTCAGGAAAAAGGGGGGTGCGCGGAGGGGGAACTCAGTCGGGAAAGTTCTTGCCATGCAGACATGAGGATCCTCTACACCATGCTTTAAAGGGAGGGCCGCAGACAAAGCAGCGCATGGTGGAACATGCTTTAACCCAGCGCTTGGGAGGCTGGGCAGGCGAATCTCTGAGGCTTGTGTGGTCTACATAGCTAGTTCTAGGCCAGCCAGGGCTGCACAATGAGACTCTATCTCAATAAATAAATAAATAAATAAGCAAGCAAACAGGATGGACAAGAACTTAGGAAGACATCCAGCATCTGCCTCTGGCCTCTACACCCAAATGTGTATCTACAGCTATACACACATTACATGAAACTGTATTGTATGTACACCACACACACACACACACACACACACACACACACACACACACACACACCACAGAGCAAGGAAAAGTTACATAGACATCAAATGTAAGGCGCTATCTAAAGGGTTGCCTTTCTGCTCTGTTACCCCTCATGGGTAGTTTAATATCTCAAGCTCTGGTCCCTGGGATTAAGTCCCAACTTTACAGTTTGGACCTGGAAAGTCACTTCCCTCTTTCAATGCCTTCATTGTTTCACCTGTAACGTAGAGTTACTGGAACTACCTAACTGACCTAACTCCCGTGGATTTTCTAAACATGAAATAGTGTGTAAATAAATATGTCAGTCACGTTGCCTGCTGGCTCACTCCCACTGTATGAATTTTGCCTTCTCTCACATCCCCAAGGAGATCTGCTGAGTGTCGGTCTTTCTTCCCTGTTTACAGGACGACATACCCATCGCGGATACTCGAATGTGATGAAGAGCTCATGGTGCCGGTGATGAAGCCACTGGAGACATCTCCCTGGAAATGGCAACTCGTCAATAGTAGCGGCTGCAGCGCATGAAGAAGCATAATCGCTGAGCATCTGGACACAGCCCAGGATGCGGGGCGAATCATCCCCTGTAGGCCCCGCAACTGTCTCCTCATTGGAGATTAGAGTTGGGGGCAGTAGAGTTTGTCTCATTTGATGGACTTGGTGCAAAGTAAAATGAACTGAAAGCAACTGGCTGTAGCGACAGTACTGGTCGTTCTGCTGACCCCACCTCTTCCTGCAGCTGACCTCCCGACTAGGCTCTGGTTGAGCTTTTGTACAGTTGTGGCCTTTTTATTATTCTAAACTTTTTATGGTTCTCAGATGTAACTTAAAACTAATTTCAGAGCCGGGTGGTGGTGGCGCACGCCTTTAATCCCAGCACTCGGGAGGCAGAGGCAGGCGGATCTTTGTGAGTTCGAGACCAGCCTGGTCTACAAGAGCTAGTTCCAGCGCAGGCTCCAAAGCCACAGAGAAACCCTGTCTCAAAAACCAAAAAAACAAAACGAAACAAAACCTAATTTCAGGTAGATAAAAAAGTCTGTATAAAATAAAAAGTTACAGAAGAGCTGAAAGCATATCAAAGCCCCTGAGGCGATCTTTCCTCTTACTCCAATGGGGAAAAGGCCAACCAATTTCAAAAACAGTGGACTCAAAGAGATATTTATTAAAACCTTTACAAACTTGTTCCTGTCTGTTCCAAGGGCAGGAGCATTTCCTGTCACATAATCTTGGCTGAGGACAAGGGGAGGTGACTGGTCCATCTCACCCCGTCCTACCACTCCAAGGAAGAGACTGTTCAGGAAGTCCTGTGGGGAGGCAGGATGCTCAGATGTGCTGGCTTTGGGCTTCGTCTCCTCCCCTGAAGGTGCTGCAGTATGCCTACGTGATGCTGCAAGCATGGGCTGCAGGCTCCTACTTGAACACGGGCTGACCTCTGGGAGGTGCCTTTCGTACCCAGGGTTCGGCTGACTTTCTGTTAGCATCCTTCTTAGCTCTCTAGGAAGCTTTATTTGTTTGCTTTTGATTTTGCTTTTTTTTTCTTTTTAAATCTCACCATGTAGCCTTCAACTCACTTTGTAGCCAGGCTGGTCTTGAACTGCCTCTGCCTCTGCCTCTGCCTCTGGATTGTAGCTAAGCATCACCATGCCTGGCTCTCAGTAAGCATTTCTCAGATCCAAGCCCATGCTCTTCTCCTGAACTCATGAAGCATGAACTGGGGTCTTCAGCCTGTTTTCATCGGTCTGGAGATGGAGGGTTTGCAGGAATCGTGGTCTGACAATCCATTCCTCTGCTCACCTCCACTTCCCTCTTCCTGCACTCCCGCTAAAAAATGTTAGCCTGAATAAATGATGGGTATTCAGGGTTGGTCCTTAATTCTGAGTTGAGTAGTTGTGTGTCTTGGGGTACAGACCTGTCTTCTAGAGGGATGGTGTTCCTGCGAGTCCATTAGACCACACCAACTCTAGATTCAGAAAACAGTCTCACAGACTTAAAAGGCTGATGTCACTGGTGGTACCTCAATTTTCTCATCCAGTTTAATAGGTTTTCTAATTCCAAGATAGCATTAATATGTGAAATACAGCTGGGCGGTGATGATGCACGCCTTTAATCCCAGCACTCGGGGCGCATCTCTGTGAGTACGAGACCAACCTGGTCTACAAGAGTTAGTACCAGGACAGGTTCCAAAGCCACAGAGAAACCCTGTCTCGAAAAACCAAAAAAAAAAAAAATGTGAAGTACATTATTTTTTTCAAAACAGCCTTTAAACTAGCTTGTAAGTGGTCACAAACTTGCGACCTGGTCAAGACTGACAATGTCATATATTTTATAAACTTTGAATTTGAACAGGATTTGGGGAAAAGCATGTCAGACATGTCTCTGCATATTGTCTACCGGCTTGCTTGCTCTCCATCACCAGGGATGTCTGCCCCTTGAAGAACACATGGTTTTATTTGTGCATCTTAGGGGGTTGTTTCTACAACCATGGGACTGTTTCGTGGGTGCAGGGCATGATACTGTGACAATCTATGATTGTGTATGCTGGGGAAGGTGCGTAAAAGCAAGGGCAGGATGTAGAAACTGGACTCTTCTGAAGGAGAAAGGAGCAGCTTTAGAATGACATTGTGACGTCACAGGGACGGGCTTGATGGTGCCAAGGTAACTTTATCCATCCCCCAAGTACCAGCCCCCTGTTATTTGCATCAATTGTTCTAGTTTATGAAAGCAGCCCCATTCTCAGGGGTTCTTTATCACTAAGGGTCCCCTTGTCGGGGTGTTCCTAAAGGGCAGGCTCTCACCTCTTCTCCTCCTCCTGCAGAAGGCAACCTGTGCTTCCCTTCTGCAGCTCCCGAGACTGAGTGCTGTACCTCCATGGTGACTAGGGAGGATTCCACATTCAGATGGGTTTTTTGTTTTGTTTTGTTTGGGTAGAGGGTGAGACAGGGTCTCTCTATAGCCCTGGCTGTCACAGAGAGCATTCTGTAGACCAGGCTGACCTCAAACTCCTAGAGTTCCTCCTACCTCTGCCTCCTGAGTGCTGGGCTTAAAGGCTTTTCAGCACCATGCCTACAGACAATATTTGAGTTTTTAAAAGATCTGAAGCTAGGCATGGTGACTCAGACCTGTAATCTCTTCCCTGGGGAGGCTGAGGCAGGACGGTTTCAAAGAGTTTGAGCCCAGCCTGGGCTTTACTGTCATACACACACACACACACACACACAAACAGGCGAGTGCACAAAGCTGGTCTGTGTCTTATGTAACACAATGTCACAACCAGGTCAAGAAGATGCTGTTTTATTTGGATTTCTTAAGCAAACAGATTGTTCTGTGGTGACAGGCTGAAGAGAAAGACATCTTTCGTGGCTTTTCTAGTTCAACTCGAATTTCAAATTGCATCCTTGCTACAGAAAGGGGGAGGAGGAAGAGACCTGCCCAGTTTAGAAGATCCTGCTTGTTCCAGTTTGCTTTTCTGTGATAAAGCATTCTGAGCAACTTGGTGAGGAAAGGTTTATTTGGAGTACACTTCCGGGTCACAGTCCGTCACTGAAGGAAGTCCCAACAGGAACTCAAGCAGGAAAAGATGCATACATCACAAAGGAATGCTGCTTTCTGGCTCACACTCCCTGACTTGTTCAACTAATTTTCTTTTGCAGCCCAGGACCACCTGCCTTGGGATGGTTCCACCCACAGTAGACTGGACCCTCCTACATCCATCAAGACAATCAATCTCTCAGCCACAGCCACAGATCAATGTGATCCTGGCAAGCCTTCAGTTGAGGTTCCCTTTAATCAAGGTGACTCTAAGTTGTCAATAAAAATTAGCCAGGACATTGGTTTGGCTTCATCTAGAATGAGTTAACTGGGTATCTTCATGTTTCTATGGGCTGTGATGAAATCATAACCAAAGCAACTTGGGGAGAAGATGATAACACTTCCAGATCGTTGGTCATCACTGAAGGAAGTCAGGGCAGAAATTCCAACAGGACAAGAACCTGGAGGCAGAAACTTATGCAGAGGCTATGAAGGAAGGCTGATCCCTTCCACATCTATCACTAATTAAGAAAATGCCCTACAGCTGGATAATATGGAGGCATTTTCTCAGTTGAAGTCCCCTCCTTTCAGATGACTCTAGAAAACTAGGCAGGACACTAGGTGACCATGAGAAACTGCAGGGGCTGCTGGCGCCACACTAGTACAGAGATCCCCACCAACAAAGCCATAAGTTTGGGCACGAGGTCTGTCAACTAGGTAGTTGTTAAATATATGTCAAGTAAGGGAATATGTGATTAGAAAAACAGCATCATCTCTGGCTAGGCCTTTAGGTTACACACATTAATGCCATGGTGGGCTGGGAATGTAGCTCAGTTAGTATAATATTTGTGTAGAGTAGTAAAAGGATTACCTGGAGTTCAAGGCCAGCCTGGGTTACGTGGTGAATTTGATACCAGGTTAGGCTAAATAATGAGACTGATTAAAATTAATAATAAAACAAAGCAAAACCAAAGGAAATGTAAGCCTCCACCAATCATTTCACATCTGTCAGTGTCTGAGACAGGTAAACGAGGCGGTGTTGGTGCATGCCTTTTCATTTTAGCTGGGGAGGCAGAGGCAGGCGGATCTCTGCAAGTTCAAGACCAACCTGTTCTACAGAGTGAGTTCCAGGACAGGCTCCAAAGCTACAGAGAAACCCTGTCTCGAAAACAAAAACAAAAACAAAACAAAACAAAAAAATCTATGCAGAAAAACTCTGTCTCAAAGAAAAAAGAAAAACGAAAGAAAAGAAAAAAGAAGGAAGGCCAGGTACAGTGCACAGTCTTGGAGCTGGAGGAGCTGGAGGTCAACTCTGACCTTGCTGGGTCCTCCAGTGAATAATGGCTCCAGCTCTCATAACATAGTTTTACACAGAAATTTAAGGAAATTACTGGAAATTAGGTAGCCTATAAAATCAGTGCCCACCCTTAAAGAATGTGTGGGTTGGGGTTAGTGGGATGGCTCAGAGAGTAACAGTGCATGTCATCAAATCTGGCAACCTAAATTCAATCCCACGTGGAGAAAGAAAACTGACACCCATATGTTGTCCTCTGATCCCTACCCATGTACCAAGGTGTGCATGCACACACACACACATACATACACAAAGCTTGCCTGAAGAGCAGAGTACAGAGCTAAGTCACTATAGCCCAGGGAGTGATAGCACACACCTTTAATCCCAGGACTTTAAGAGACAGAGGCAGAGGAATCCCTGTTGGTTCAAGGCCACCCCTGGGCTACACAAGATTGAATCTGTCTAAAAGAGAAACAGAGCTCACACAAAGGTGATCCCAGCACTTGGGAACCCATGGCTTTAATCCAGCACTAGGGAGGTGGAGACAGGAGTGATACGGCTGGGGCTGGGCCGAGAGAGGAATATAAGGTGGTTTGAGGTTTGGTGTAGACAGACAGTTGCAATCTGGAGATGCAATCTAAGGACAGAATCACCCCTTTAGTCTGAGCATTGGTAGAGGTAAAAGAACTCTCTAGTGACTGGGGTCTCTGCTTCTCTGACCTTCAGCATTAACCCCTATATCTGACTCCGGGTTTTTATTATGAAGACCAACTAGAATTCATGCTACACCAGGATTAAAGGCATGTGCCGCCACTACCTGGCCAAAACATTGTTTTTTTCAATGGATGAACTGAATTACCTTTTAACGAGCTCTCAAAAACAAGATTCTAGAATGATTTCATGGTTATTACTCAAAAAGTACGTGTTACTGAGATGTGGAAACTCATTGCCCTCCAAGAAAACAATAGCATCTTCAGATCTAGGATCCCTTGTACTCATCGCTACTGTCTGATATCTAAGGGAGCCAGGGTACTGGGTGGCATTAGCCACTTCCACAGCAAGGTTGGCGGGAACTGTCTTACTGATGAATTCTGGAAGCATATGGTGGAAAGGCACAGAAGGGCCTGCCATGTGATGGCTGTAGCTGTCCCGACTCATCCTTGAACAGACAATTTTACAAGCCCTGTCTTCTTCTCTTTGGTTTTTCAAGACAGGGTTTCTCTGTAGCTTTGCAGCCTGTCCTGGAACTCGCTCTCTAGATCAGGTTGGTCTCGAACTTGCAGAGATCTTCCTGCCTCTGCCTCCCGAGTGCTGGAATTAAAGGCAAGCGCCACTAACACCTGGCCAAGCCCTGTCTTCTTCTTTCTTTTTTTTTTTTGGTTTTTTGAGACAGGGTTTCTCTGTGGCCTTTGGAGCCTCTCCTGGAACTAGCTCTTGTAGACCAGGCTGGCCTCGAACTCACAGGGATCTGCCTGCCTCTGCCTCCCGAGTGCTGGAATTAAAGGCAAGCGCCACTACCACCTGGCCAAGCCCCGTCTTCTTTATGGTTTAAAAACATATCTTACCTTGGCGATAGCAAGATGGCCCAGAAGTTAAGGGTGTTTACTGCTCTTGTAGAGGACCTGGATTTGGTTCCAACACCTGTGAGACATCTCACAACCTTCTAACTTATGGGCATTGTGGACATATGGTACACATACAAACATAAGTGAAGGATTTGTTAAAAAAAATATTGCTTATCTTGATTTTTCTCAGTGCATATTTGCTTTGTTTTGAAACAGACTCCCCAAATCCCAGGCTGGCCAGTTCAGTATCTGGAACTTGAAACCCTCCTGTCTCCAGTTCCTGAGTGCTAGGATACAGGCATACATCATCTCTCCTATTTTATAAGATGCTGAGCATCAAATTGAGGGTTTTATACATACTGGCCTGCACTCTACCTGCTGGGCTACATCCCTAGTCTGAATCTTAAAAGAAGGAAGTGGGGGGGGGAGCCTGGAGAAGGAAGGAGGCACAGTCTGTGTGACATTGAGAGATTGCAAGATCTCCTGTGGGAAGTACAGGTGCCCACGGGAGAGCCCGTGAGGTCTGCATCCCTTTTCTCTCTCTCTATCTTTTTTTTTTTTTTTAATCTAGTGTGTGTTCATGTATCTGTGTGGGCATGCATGTAGAAGTCAGAAGACAACTTGCAGGAGCGAAATTTCTACTTTCAGCATGTGGGTCCTGGGGATCGAACTCAGGTCATCAGACTTGGTGGCAGATGCCTTTACTCACTGAGCCACTTCTCCCACCCTCCCCCTCTGTCTCTTTCCTGGGGCGGTGACCACCAAATTACAACTTGGGAGACATCTGAACCAGACAGGCTTTCTCCTTCACAATATGACAACTGCTCCTGATATGGAAGAAATATCAGAAATTAAATGGGGTGATGTTAAGCAAAAGAATATAAAGATTCAAAGATTCCAAAACCTATGTGGGCAAATATGTTTCCAGTTAAATGAATATATAAGGTGCCAAAGGACTATTAGGAAAAACACATTGTCAGTTCCAGCCAGCCGTGACTACGGGACTGCTGGAATTCGTGAAGGCTTTTCAACACTTTATCAAAATAAGTGTATTAATCAGTATGGAAGAAATGAATAAATAATTGATATTTACAACCAGAGAGAGTGGGAAAGAGAACTAGACAGTGACCTTAGGATAAGCAGTCTGTCCCTGGGAGATGGACAGTCAAGGCTAGTTATCCTGGGAGTGACAGCTTTAGCCGGTGAATCTATGCAGATACCTGCTAACAGCACAGGGACATAGGTGCCCCCTACACAGTGAGCTTGTTTTTACGCCAGTTTTATTTATGGTGGTTCTTTTTCATTGGCAACACTGGACCGTTTCTAAAGAAACTGTAAATCTTGAATAAAGCAGGGTCTGGCCACAGTGGAGAATGCTTGCTGTCTTGCTAAGCTTTGTAAGTCCAGGATGTGGGCAGCTCTGTTTGCAGTTAAAGCAGAAATGATTGATGGGGGACAGGGCATTTCTAACATGAATCATCCCACTATTTCCTTAAGAGCTCCTGAGAGACCGGTTTATAAGACTGTTAATCAGTATTTTTTTGTTTTTTTTAAGACAGGGTCTCACTATGTAGCCTTGACTGGCCTGAAACTCATACAGACCCACCTGCCTTGGCTTCTGTGGTGGCACTATGCCTGGTCATCATGGATTTTACATAGAAATACTTCCAGGTATACTTCCTTTAAGTCGCATACAAGATGCACATAAATTAACAAAATGGTTCATTTATTATTCAAGGGTGTTTTCTGACACGGGTTTGGGTATGTATCTATTTTGTTTGTTGAGTGCTGTCAAAATCATCTGTGGGTCAACCTTTATTGTCCAATGGTGTGAACAAGCTTCAGACTGCACTTCCTGTCCTGTTTCAGTTTACTTTGTGTGTGAATTTGGGAGTAATAATACTTTTTGAAACAAGAGCTGAGTATAGGGACTTGAGATACAGAGTAATTTAGTAGTATTAAGAAGTGGGAGAGGGCGGGGTGGTGGTGACATATTTAATTCCTGGGATGCAGAGGCAGAAGGATCCCAATGAGCCTGGTCTACAGAGCTTGTTCCAAGACAATCAAGGCTACACTGAGAAACGCTGTCGCGAAAAAAGAAAACAAAGAAACGAAGAAGAAAAGAAGATGATGAGGAGGAGAGAATGAAGGAAGGGAGGGAGGGACAGAGAAGCGGGAACCAGCCAGTGAGAGGGCAAACATGCCAGGGTGACCTGCGGAGAAGTCAGACCAGGCTACAGGACAAAAGCCATGTGGACTGAACCCAAGATAGCCTAAGGATGGAAGAAAGCGTTGAAAGAGAGGAACCTCTACAACCCTGCCCTAATGCTTTAAGCATGGTGAGATAGGAAGAAGGGGGGCGGGGGGAAGTAGGGACTAAGGTTAGCCCAGTCTAGACGCTTGCCTGAGAAGCTAACCCCGCGTGAGACCTTAGCCCAGAGCGGCACACTTGGACCTGAGGTCAGATTGCTGGAGAGGAGATCTGCCCCACGGGCTCTGTGTCCCCAGGCAGCCCCAGTCCCGCGCCCCCATCCCAGGAGCGCGGGGGTCCTTCCGGGAGCTCCACTTCCTTAAGAAAGCAACTCAAGGTCTCTGGACCTCAGTCCCCTCCCGCTGCAAAAGGCTACTGGCTACAGACAGTCGGAGTGCTTAAGGGACTGTGCTGAATTGAATATCAAACGGCTTCAGTGCGAAGTGCTTAAAACGTTGGGATTTCGGGGAAAAGACCACAGTTCCCGTAGCTCCAGGCCAAGGCGCGTCAGTTTCCCTCGCCCGCGCTCCGGGAGTCCCGATTCCCTCCCGGCCCGGTTTCCTTCCCTGTGACCGAGGGCCGGGTGGCCCCGGGCGATCCCAGCTCGGCTCGCTGGGGGGGCGGGGCGGCGATCGGCTCCGGAGAGGCCGTCTGGGCAGAGGCGCGTCCGCTCGGCTCTCCTTGGCTGGCCGGGAAGGGGCTCCAGCCCCCGTACCCCGGAACCGAGAAAACTGCGAGCACCGGAGAGGTTTCTCGGCCCGGTCAGCGAGAAGGGCCCGAAGAAGGCTGAAGTGAGGCGTCGAGAGCGCCGCTGCCGGGAGCGGCTCGTTGGTCTAGGGGTATGATTCTCGCTTCGGGTGCGAGAGGTCCCGGGTTCAAATCCCGGACGAGCCCTGGTTTTACTTTTCCCACCCTTGGATTTACAGATTAAAGATCAAATTTGGTTTCAATTTTTGTACACACCTCACCCAAAGACCCAAGTGAAACTATTTTGGTCCTCGGAGTTCGGTTATACATCGATTTCGTTTTCGGAGGAAAGGACCAGGTGACCTTAATGCAGGGTAGGGCACAGAAGTACAGGCTCAGAGCAGAAATCTGCGAGAACCGGACGCTCCCACACGTGACAGGGGCGTCGGGGATTGGCAGGGCGGCGTTTCAGAATCCCTAGAAGTCGCAGCCTAGCTTTACGACAGAGCAGCCTAGGCGCTGCGAATTAAACCCGGCTGCAAACTACCGAGCTCCCGGGTCCCTGCACAGGAGTTGAAATCGGAATAGGCGGGGAAGGACATGGTTAGAAAACATTAACGCTTCCACGATATTCCTTTTATTGGATCTCGAATATAAAGTGTGTTTTTGTTTGTTGTTTGAAAGAACAGTTTTAAAAGGTTTCTGTTATTTTTGGGCTTTTATTTACTTTTCACCAAAAAATGACTGGGCTCGTCCGGGATTTGAACCCGGGACCTCTCGCACCCTAAGCGAGAATCATACCCCTAGACCAACGAGCCGCTGTGTGACTACTTCTCCTGTCATCATAAAGGTCTATGAAAATATTCAGTCTGGCGCCCCCATGTGGCCATTTTTATATCGTAGCGTTTATAGGTTTTGGTTTGCATTTTACAGACTTAGTTTTCAATTTTCCTTTTTCTCTGTTTTGTTCCTTAAAAATTAAGTGAAACAGAAAACGCAACGATATCATTACTAGTGTAATACTGATTTATTATTTTGAAAACCCGAATTCTTTGTGGCTAATAAACTACATGTGACAGTCAATGTCCAAGGGGAAATGGCACTTAACTGAGTTTTCCATGTTTCATGGCAGTATTTCACCCTTTCCTGTTTTGGTGAAATCGTCCATTTCTTGCCATTACATATTTTCAAGAACTGGTCTTCAAATCCCAACTTTCCATCCTTGAACTTTTGCTTGAGACTGTTTTGGTTTTGTTTTCAGCTGGAAAACCTGTTCCTTTTTTTGATAAATCCCAGACTCCAACTTTCCTGGGCATGGAAGAATCCGTTAACATATCAAAGCCGATATTTTTCTTGAAATGGTCTCACTGTACAGTTTTGAGCAACCTGGAATTTACTATGAGTCCAAGCTGGCCTGGAACTCACAGAACCCCACCTACTTCTGCCTCCTAACTGCTGTGAGTTTTATAATTTTAATTTAATTTATTTAAAAGCATGTTTCACAGCAGCCCTGAATTGCAATCTTGCATCTCATAATTTCTTGGGAGCAAAACATCCAATAACAATTCTTAATTCTATTGTTTAATTGGCAATTGTGTAATTGTGCCTGACTGACCATTATCCTTAGTTAGACAAAGAAATCTCAGCTTTTGTTTTCTTCAGCAGCACACATATACTAAAATTGAAGCAGTACAGAGAAGAACAGCACGGCCCTTGTGTTTTATTTTTTTTATCATAGCTTTTTAACTATATTAAATCTTTAAACACTTCATTGATGCTTATATCAAGGATAATAGTCAGTAATTCTAAGTGACCATAGTTTGCCCCAAATTCCTTCTCAGGATATATTTCGTGCTCTGAGTAATAGGAATTGAGAATCACCATCCTAGTAAGAAATGACAAACGGACATGGGGCTTCCTGCATAGGCTCATTCTTTCATGTGCAGTGTTCTACAGTTTACTCATTGATTTCTTGCTCATCCATCCAGCAAAATTTGGCACACAGTGGTTCTGGATCCTGACATGTGAAATCTCCACACACACACCCTCCCCCGCCCCGGGAATTGACACCAGAAAATTACAACACTGGTATTCTAAGGTGCTCTCTCTGCCTTTTGTTTTATTTGAAACCATCCTGACTGGAGTCTTTAATGCTTAGGGCTCAAGGCAAAAATGGTGAGGATACTCTTTTTTTATTATTTTTGGTTTTGCGAGACAGGGTTTCTCTGTGGCTTTGGAGCCAGCCTGCGCTGGAACTAGCTCTTGTAGACCAGGCTGGTCTCGAACTCACAAAGAGGATACTCTTTAAAATGTTAGTAGTTCTGGATGCCAGGATAGTTTATTCATGAAAATCTAACTGGAAAAAACGTGTCCCCCAACACCAAAGAAGTCTACACCCTAAATGAAGCAGTGATTATTACTTACTGAGACAACGTAATCCCTTCAGATTTTTATAGCATCAGTCTACACACACTGAGAGTCTATGCCGTCCTTTTCTACTGAATTCGCTGTAGCTCCCCTTCAGGGCAACACAGTGAAACTCAGAATGCCCTCAAACCTTTAGCAGTCATCCTGGTTTGCCTGGTCTCCTGGGATTACAAGTGTGACTCACCATAGCCAGCTAAGGACCCAGATACTAGTCTATCTTATTTATGTATCTATCTTCCCATTCAGTGATGAACGAAACTGACAATAATTGTAGCCGTTGCCTTAGGATGGAAAAGGTTCCTGTCTCGGCCAAAAGAATGTGATACTGGATAGCTTTTGTCAATTTGACACAAACCAGCATCACCTAAGAAGAGGGACCCTCAGTCTAGCGATTGCTTCCATCCGATTGGCCTGTGAGCACGTCTGTAGGGCTTTATCTGATTAATGATTGTTGTGAGGAGGGGCCTAGCCCTCTCTGGGCAGTGTCACCCCTAGGCAGGTGGTCCTGGGTGCTTTAAGAAAGCAGGCTAAAGCCAGGCAGTGGGGGCACACGTTTTCAACCCTAGGACATGGGAGGCAAAGGCAGGCAGATTTCTCTGAGTTTGAGGCCAGCCTGGGCTACATAGAGAAACCCAGTCTCAAAAACAAAAACAAAGAGAAAAACAAAAGAAAGCAGAATGGACAAGACACAAGGAGCAAGGCACTCAGCAGTACTCCTCCATGGTCGCTGCTTCAGCTCCTGCCTCCAGGAGAAATTAGTTCGTGCCTTGGCTTCCCTCCATAGACTGCAGGGTTTTTGGTTATGGTGCTTATCACAGCAAGCAAACCCAGTCCAGGACACGCCCTTCCCTAGAATGAGGTCCTTGTGAAACCGGACATGATGGCTGCACGGTACATGAAGTTTGAATCTTGTGGAACTTTTTCTCCCAGCTACACTGAATGATATGCTTGATGGCAGAACCTTCTGGAAGAAGCCAGAAAGACAGGGAGAATTCTGAGGCCATGGAAAGAAAAAGGAGCCTCTCCAGACTGAAACAAGAATTCCAATACCTGGACCTTTTACTGGAAGGCTGCCTACTGAAGGTCATTTTTTAAAAGTATGGGTATAATAGTTCTTACACTTAAAATATTTTATGTTAAAATACCAATGAACCAGGCTTGTGACCTTGGGTAGGGCCTCATTCCTCTTCCAGACATTTGCTGGGGATCTCACAAATACCACTGTTAACTCTATGGGGTTTTGTTGTTGCTGTTTGGTTGGCTGGTTTTGTTTATAAAAATGTGTTTTTTTTTTTTATTATAGTATGTGTGTGTGTTATGTGCACGTAAGTTCAGGTGTCCTCAGAGGCCTGAGATGTGTTGGATCTGCACGGGGCCTGGAGTTATGAGCTGTCTCCGGTGGGTACCGACAGTTGAACTTGGATCCTATCTCTTGATCCCATAACTTAATTAACAATAAAGATACCCTTACTTCCTGTATCTTGGTGATCTGTCAGCTGCTGTATCAATTATAATCCCATTAGGAGCACCTCAGGAACCCACTGTGGTCTCATTTGGTATCCTCTTTAGCAAGGGTCTGAGATGGCTCAGTAGGTAAGGGTGAAATTACCTGGCGCAAGTGAGAAGGAAGCATGAAACACGCAACAAACTGCTTAGAAGTTTATTAGAGGAGACGTGTACAGGCGTGGTGAAGTCAGTGTGCAGTAAGAGCAGAAGACAGCGCATCCAGCTTTTAAAGGTTGCCTAGCGCATGCGCACAGGGGTTGATGTAGGTATGTCATATGCAGATGACTGACTTCACGCATGCACACAAGGGCTTACATAGCTGTGTCATACTTAGATGATGCAACCATGCCACACGTGGGTCACAAAGGGCCTTTTAAGGTCCCTGGGGCAGCTAGGTCTGAGGGCTTGTCTGCACATGTATGGCCCTGGAACCCGGAAGTGCCAGCCATGCTGATTGGCTAAAATCATAACATTCCACCCTTCTG
>JAQHUG010000119.1:852743-913400 GCA_028555095.1 Dicrostonyx torquatus
GCACAGGAGGGCTACCCTGGGTTGTCCGATCACATTTTTAGCTATGGGAAGCAACCAGAGATTAATGTCAGTGAAGGGCTCAACCGTAGTCATGAAGGCCATGGTTGGGGGCTGTCCCCCATTTTTAGGAACACAAGAAGATTTCTGGGAGCTCATTGGTCAATTCCTCTGGTTCAAAGAAATGGTTAAGCTGACCAGAATGGGGAAGTTCACCAATTGAAGTCGATGGTGTGCATAGAGGTCATGCTCAGGCAGCTGGACCATGTGGTTGTTGTGGGAAAAATGCCCAGTTCCAGATCCCAACCCCAACAGGGGTCGGGAGAGCCTCCCGAGTCTCAGGCACCAATGAAATTGCCCGGCATGAGTGAGAAGGAAGCATGAAACATGCAACAAACCTGCTTAGGAGTGTATTAGAGACATGTACGGGCCTGGTGAAGTCGGTGTGCAGAGAGAGAGGGCTGAAGATGGCGTGTCCAGCTTTTAAAGGCTGCCTAGCACATGTGCACAAGAGGATGGCGTAGTTACGTTATCCGCAGATGACGGAGCTCACGCATGTGCGCAAGGTCTTATGTAGCTACGTCATATATAGGTGATGCAACCAGGCTGCACATGGGTCACACAGAGCCTTTTAAGGTCCCTGGGGCAGCTAGGTATTTTTGCCTGAGGGCTTGTCTGCGCATGCGTGGCCCTGGAACCTGGAAGTGCCAGTCATAACAAAGGATGCTTGCTACCAAGCCTGACTGAGTTCAATGCCCTGAACTCATGAGGTAGGAGGGAACTAACTCCCTTGGAGTTGTCCTAACTTCCACATGTGCCTCCCTACACACAAAAAATAAATGCGTGTAACTTCTTTAAAAAGTTAACTTTCTTGCAGGGCTGTACTGGAACACACTTTTAAGCCCAGCACTTGGGAGGCAGAGGCAGGAGCATCTCTGTGAGTTTGAAGCCTGCTTGGTCTACAAAGTGAGTTGCAGGACAGCCAGAGCTAAACAGTGAAACCTTGTCTTGGAAAAACTAATACAAAACAAAAGTTAACTTCTTTACAATCTCTTGAAGATAACTTCCAAAACAAACTAAAATCTTATCTGTAACTGTCTTAAATTCAATGAAGGGTGGCTCTCTTGGAGGAGCCTGCTTGGGTCTTTCTTCCCCAGCGCCATCCCCCTCCTAAAAACCTAACCTCAGTCACCTTTTCACAAACTCCAGTTCCTATTCATTCAGGTTCTTCTTGAAATTCCTTGCTGTGGTGAAGCCAAGGATCCAGTTTTACCTGAGTGAGGTAAAAGATAAAGGGACGTCCTCAGGCTGCAGTGGGTGACAACTCATCCCTTCTGCTATTCACATTTCTCCCATAATAATTACCACTTCCCCGAGGACCTCTATTCCCTTTATTCTCAGAATTTTCTGTCTCTAGGCTCAGAAGAGATGAAAACCTTAGTTTCCAGATTTTCAAACTTCTGGGTAAGAACTATTTTATTATGGCATTCTTTCTACAAGACAGGTCACTGAACTAGTTTTGTATAGGAGAAGCTTTCTCAATGCAGCCTGGTGACTTAGTTACCTTTCTGCCACTGGGAAGAGACAGCAAGGTAATTTATGGAAGAAAGCGTTTATCAGGGTTTACAGTTCCAAAGGTTTGGAGAGCATGGCAGCAGGCAGGCAAACAATAGCCATATATGCATGTAGCAGTAGGTGGGGGTGGGGAGAGAGAGAGAGAGAGAGAGAGAGAGAGAGAGAGAGAGAGAGAAAGCAGGCTAACTGGGAACAGCATGGGTTTCTGAAGCCTCAAGGCCCATCCCCAGTGTCACACCTCCTTCAATAAGACCACACCTCCTAATCCTTCCCAAACAGTTCTACCAAGTTTTCAAATATATGGGCCTATGGGGGCCATTCTCATCCCAACCACCTCACCTTGCTTTTTTGTTTTTTTTTGGTTTTTTCGGGCAGGGTTTCTTTTTGTGTGGCCCTGGCTGTTCTGAAACTCATTCTGTAGACCAGGCTGACTTCAAATTCACAGAGATCTGCTTGCCTCTGCCTTCAAAGTGCTGGGATTAACGGCATACACCACTACCACCCAGCAGATTCATTTTTTAAAAATGTTTTATCTACTTATCTATTTATTTATTTATTTATTTATTTATTTATTTATTTATTTATTTATTTATTTTGTGTGTGTGTGTGGAGTAGTGGCTTGAAAGAAAATGGCCCCCAAAAAGATTGGCGCTATTATGTGTGGCCTTGTTGAAGGAAGTGTGTCACTATGGAAACAGGTTTTGAGGGCTCATACATGCTCAAGCCACACCAGTGTCTCAGAACACTTCCTGTTGCCTGCTACGCAAGATGGAGGACTCTCAGCTCTAGCACCACGTCTGCCTGCATGCTGCCATGTCCCACCATGATGATAATGGATTAAACCTCTGAAACTGTAAGTGAGCTACCCCATTAAATGTTTTCCTTTTTAAGAACAGCTGTGGTCATGATGTCTCTTCATAGCAATAGAAACCCTAACTAAGATGGTGTGCTACAGTGCTCATGTGGTGGTAACAGGACAGCTTGTAGGAGTCTGTTATCCTCTTCCACTGTGTCAGTTCCAGGGACTGACGTCAAGTCATCAGGCTTGGTGGCAAGTGTCTTTACTGGATCACTCATCATACCAGTTCTTGGACTCATCTTTGGGTCTAATTGTTGGCCAAAAATGTTCCGAACATTTTTCTGCTCCCACTCACATATCACAGTATTTTACTTTCTAGGGGTAACATTTTATTTTTAGTTTATTTTTAGACAACATACATGTCATGTTTTTCACATATATGTATGTATGTAGCATACTATAATATAAATACTACTCTAAATAAATCACAGTCAAAAGTAAGAAAGAGCTCAAGATGACATCAGTCTCATTTGACTAGGGTTCCACTGCTGTATGGATGACAAGCAACATCCAGTTACGGTGACAGGCAATAGAGCCAATGTAATTGCTCAATTTGTTAACATTTTTCCATTTCTAAACCACCCTTAAGGAAAATCCTGTTGGAGTCACGTAGTCCAGAACAGCAACTGAGCCATCTGGATTCACGTTTTTAGCCATTAAAAAAAACAAAACAAAACAAAAAACTAGTAGTTATTGAAATTGACCAGGATGTGCTTGATTTGTTCTGTAGCCCAGGTCATACAGGGCTTTAGTTTTTCTTGCTTTTGGCCTTCAAGTTTGCCTTTGAGGGAGTTAACACCATCGTTGCTATGTGCTTGTTTAGGCTTTTAACGTCTTCGTGAAGTCAGTTTCCTGTCAATGATGTCATTACTGTGCTTTTGGTACCTTTGTCCTCCGAGCCTCATCGGAAGCATTTCCACCCATGACTGAATCATTGATGATGTCACTCTCTATCCCACGGTCCCACTAGCCCTTCACCGTGAGGCACAGCCTGGCTGAAACCTCCTGGATCGTGGTGATGTCAGATACCAGATACTAGTAGATGATCAAGATGGCGGCTGTGGCCTGAGGTGCTCACCTGGAGGAAGTAGCTGGCTGAAACTGATCTTAAAGACAAGACTGACAGGCTAGAAATTAGAACTCTTTTTCTTGATTGTATTTCCTATTCCATCTATAGGATATTGTATAAGTCTTTTTTCCTGACCCACTTCTCAAGTGTTGCCTTCCTCTCCACCTCCATGTGATACCTTATGTCATATTCTTGTACATGGACATGCTCTCTCATCCCTCTCTCTCTCTTTCTTCTTTTTGAGATAGGCTCTCCATATGTAATCCTGACTGACATGGAATGTACTATGAAGAATGTGCAGGCCTCAAACTCACAAAAAAACCCTGTTGTAGCATACTTAATTATAATTAATGTAAAGGTGTGTTACATGTGTTTCTGCTGCACTTGTTTAATGATGTAAGGATGTGTTACATTTGTTTAAGCTGCATTTGTTTCATTATGAAAAGATGGGTTGCTGTTTCTCCTTGCCTGCCTAAGGTACCTGATTGGTTTAATAAAAAGCTTAACAGCCAATAGCTAGGTGGAAGGGGGCTAGGTGAGGCTGGTAGGCAGAGAGAATACATAGGAGGAATCTAGAAAGAGAAGAAGAGAACGAGGGAGAAAGAGAGGGACATGCCTGGGGCCAGCCAGCCAGGCAGCTGTCAGATAGACAGACATGGAAGAAGCCGGAAAAGTAGGATACACGGAAAAAAAAGGTTAAAAAGTCCCGAGGCAAAAGGTACATAGAAACAGGTTTGTTGGCTGAGACTGCTCGTTCGTTCCCAGCTGCCTAGACCTGAAGTAATCACTCAGAAACTGTTTTAATTGCAATACTGTTTGGCCAACAGCTTAAGTGTATTTCTAGCTAGCTCTTAGATTTTAAATAAACCAATCTCTATTAATCTGTGCATCACCACGAGGTTGTGGCCTACCAGCAAGGTTCTGACATCTGTCTCCTCCAGGGGCTACATGGCGTCTCATTGACTCTGCCTACTTTCTCTCTATATCTCTGTTTGGAGGGCCCACCTGGCTCTACTCAATTAAGCCATTGGCTGAGAGCAGCTTTTTTTTTATTAACCAATGGCAATAAAACATATTTACAGCATACAGAGGGGAATCCCACAGCACAGGTTAATTTAAAAAAACCAGCCAGAAACAAGCTTAAGCTAGGCCGAGCATTCATAACTAATAAGATGTTTCTGTGTCATGATCTAGAAGCTGGTTGCTGGCTCAAAAGAAAAGCCTGCTACAAAGAACACCTGCCTCTGCCTCCTGAGTGATAGGATTTAAGGTGACTGCTCTCCTTCCCCCAGCATGGGATTTAAGGGGAGTGCTCCCTTTCCCCCAGCATGGGATTTAAGGTGACTGCTCTCCTTCCCCCAGCATGGGATTTAAGGTGAGTGCTCTCCTTCCCCCAGCATGGGATTTAAGGTGAGTGCTCTCTTTCCCCCAGCATGGGATTTAAGGTGAGTGCTCCCCTTCCCCCAGCATGGGATTTAAGGGGAGTGCTCCCTGTCCCCCAGCATGGGATTTAAGGTGAGTGCTCTCCTTCCCTCAGCATGGGATTTAAGGTGAGTGCTTCCCCCCCAGCATGGGGTACCTTCTTCAGTGTCTGTGTCACTTTGTCACTCCTGTCTCTCTCTACTGCCTACAGCATGACTTTAGACTCTTCAAAATATCACCACTGCACATACTCTTGGCATTCTTTCTTTCCTTCTCTCTCCCTCAACCTGGAAACCTGTTACACACCTGATACATTTCCTGTCCTCTGACTTTACTCTGACTTTATTTTCCTATTCTGTTTTCATTCTATTTTTTGAGAAAGCCTCACAGTGTCATTGACACTGTGGCTCAGGCTGGCTTAGAATTCCTGGAGCAGCCTAGTTTGGCCTCAAACTTGAAACAATCTTTCCTTCTCAGACTTACTCTGCACAGCTTGCCCTTTCTGTTTCTCTAGTGAATTTTCATTCATGAAAAGTCCACCTCAAATACATCTTCCACAAATCCTTCCCAGAGTGTTGTATGAGGTCACAGAGGGCTGTGTCTCACCGTGGCTAGCTTATACCCGAAATAATTACACACAAACTGTATTCATTTAAATACTCTGCCTGGTCATTAGTTCTAGCCTCTATTGGCTAATTCTTATATCTGATTCAGCCCATTTCTAAAAGTCTGTGTGTCACCACGAGGTGGTGATCTTACTGGGAATCATTCAGCATGTCTGACCCTGGCGGCTTATTGGCGGCTCTCTCCCTGACTCAGCCTTCTTCCCAGCATCCTGTTCTCTTTTCCCCGCCTATCTAAGTCCTGCCCTATCAAATGGCCAAGGCAGCTTCTTTATTAACCAATGAAAGCAACACAAAATACAGAAGAACCCTCCTACACCATCAAAGAATTGTTTTAAATATTGAGTATCAATCAGTTTGCCTATTCTACCAGACAGGTGTTGCCTAAGAGTGAAGTCTAGGGGCTGTGCACCTACAGCTCAATGAACAGCACACCTACTGGGGGAACCTTCTGACAGAAAAGGCAAACTAGCTGTGGTATGCTTTCCTGGTTTTTCTCTAGTTGCCTGGGAATTTGGAATTTGCTCTGCTGCATGGTTATGAGGTAGACCACCAAAGACATCAGAGAGACACTGTTAACACTAGCTTTTGATGTTGGCACCCGCCTTTGGCATGAGGCTGTGAGTTCAAAGCCAGTCTGGTCTACACAGAGAGCTCCAGGACAGCCAGGGCTACACAGAGAAACCTTGTTTGGGGGTGGGGGCAAAACAAAAAAAAAATTCCCAAACCAAAACAAAAAACTGGCTTTTGACAAAAACCCGAAATGAAAGGTTGCAGTTTGGGCTCTCGCATCATGTTCTACCTCTGGTTCCTGTCTAAAATTCGTTTTCCTCCCCGACTCTTGGATTTTCCTGTTCTTCCTTTGCTCTCATCTGTTTTGTGCTCTGGTCCCTCCATTTCCCCCTTTGAAGGCCATTTATTCTCAGAATCCTCCCTGTCTTCAGGGTTTGTATGCAGCAGGCACTGTTCCGTTCACTCCTAACTTTTCTTGTACAGGCCGAGGGACATTGGTATGCTAAACAAACCTTACCTACATATGTTCATACATTCACTGGTGATCGATCTGGCAGGAAAGAGTTTCCCAGGCCTTTGAAAACCCAAAGAGGTAAGGGCAAGGTGGAGACATCTCAGGATGCAACACAAACGATCAGGTAAAGACAGACCCTGGGCGAAGGTCAAAGCGATGGTGGGTCCTTTTCAGTCTGTTCTGCTCCCTCATTTCTCCCACCCCCTCCCCCACCAGGAGTAGCAGATCCTAGTTAGAGATGAGATCAGGACTTGGAAAATTACCACCGGGAGGAAAATGAAGAGAACTGTGGGGCTGACTCCAAGCGAGGAGGGCAGACCCTGGCGGCGGCGGGCCGGTGGGCAGCCCAGGGCCAGCCACGCAGGCAGGATCAACGTCGGGCGGCTGCAGAGGCGCAGAACGAGGATACGCCGCACGAACACACCAAGGGTGGGACCCCGGGGGCGGGGCCTTGCTCGAGGAGGGGCTGGCGGGCTCTCGAGTTGTCCAATGGTTCCCTTCACGGGTTGCCCGGAAGACCAATGAGCGGGCAGTGGGGCGGGCACAGGGGCTGGGGCTGGGCGGTAGGCTGGCGGGTGACCACTCGGGGCCAGGAGCGGGGAGCAGTGGCGTGGAGCTTTCCTAGCGCTCGCACCCGGGACCCGGAGCTGCGGGGTTTGAGACCGGCGAACCAACCGCTGCGGGGACCCGGGCCGAACGGAGCGGCGGGAGCAGGATGGCAGAGACCGCCGGAGCCGTGGCTCTGATTGTAGCCCCGGCCCGCTGGTGCTGCCTGTGGTCGGTGCTGGCCGCGATGCTCGGGCTGTGTGAGTGCTGCGGGGCCGGGCCGGGGCCGGGGCCGGGAGGGGGGCTCCGCGGCCGTGCGCGCGCTCGGGGCGCCGCGGAGGGGAGGGGGCGCGGTCTGCGCGCTCCGGGGCTCGGGCATGCAGCCCGGGGAGCGCGGCCGGGAGGCGAGCAACCTCTTTCTTTGGATCCCTGAACGTGAAGGAGGAGGGGGCTCCCTTGCCTTGCAGCTTCCTGGGGGGTAGTCCCGGGAGCCCACTCACGCCCGGTTCCCTGCCGTCACCTCCTGGTGACTCTGGGTCTCCCGAGGCCTCCTGGGAATCCGACTCTGGAATTAGGATTCTCCACCTTTGGGAGATGGCGGAAGGTTGCAGGACTTTTCATCTGTGGGGCCTTTGTTGGTTTATTTCCTTGTTTAAGCCATTGGTTTTCTTTTTACCTGGTAAGACCCATTCTTAAGCTTCCGTGGTAGAAAAAACTGAGAATCTCATTCGTTTCACCTCTGGGGTCTGCAAATCCCAGAGAAGAAATTTATGTTAGTTCCGAAGTAGAATGCAAAGGCTTAAAAGAATTTAGTTGAATTCGTATTAATGCCAAACATGAATTCGTATTAATGCCAAACATTGGCACCATACTTAGAAAAGACGTAGAACATTTACAAAGCATATTTTAACTTTGATTTAAATCCCCCCCTCCCCGCTCCTTACCAAATAACCAAACTAAAGTTTTTGATAAAGGGCTCCGGCTCCGTTTATGTGGACTGGATGAGCAGTTTTATGGGGCGTCTGAGGTAGTGTCTGCCTCAGGACTTTGTCTGTGTGTGTTGTTGAAAGCAAAGTACTTGTTTCTGCCTCAGAATTCGGTTAAGTAGTGGTTAAAGAGAGCCAATTGCTGAGAAACACGGAGGGGGGTCCCCCATTTTGTTGTGCAAAATGTAATTTGTTCAATGTCCATTACTCAGTTTCTTTCGTGTAAAAGTTCCGAATGTAGTAAGTAGTCTCAGAAACCAGAGATACAGGTGAGAGTCTGCGGGATTACCAACTTTCATTTGAACTAATCGTTAATAGTGTCGATGTGAAAACCGACGAAGGTTCACTTTCTATGTGTTAGATGGGGTCTCTTCCGTGTTTTCCTGTTTCTCCTTAAAAACAAAAAAAAAAGCGGGTTTTTCTTTTTGTGTTTTTTTTTTGGGGGGGGGTTATTTGTGTTTAAGCAAAGAGCCCAGAATATCAGAACTCCTGTGGGCTGAATTGTGTGGTGTCAGACATTGTGGTTGAAGGCAGGGCAGTCAGAGTGGTCTTCAGGATGTTAAAAGCAGCAGAAGCAGAGACATTGATGTTATGACTGATACCAGTCTTTTTTTTTTTTTTTTTTAAAGCCAGGTATGATGGCTCACACCTAAAATCCCAGCACTTGAGGGGCAGGAGACAGGAGGATTGCCATGAATTTGAGGCCAGTGTGGACTGGTTTGAGGATACTACTCATTAGGGTTCATCTTTTACAAAAAGTTTTTTTGAGACGTCTGGTTGTTTGCAGGCTGGCCTTAAACTTGGTATCTTCCTGCCTCTGCTTCCTGAGGCTTGGAGATTACTTTCACGTGTCCTGGACTTCAGCTCCAGGGCTCAAGCTGTCCTCCCTCAGCCTCCAGGCACCTGGGACCAAGGAACACAGCATTATGCTCATCCGGAGCAGCTTCTCAAATTCTGTTCAGTTACCAAATATCTGTCTGAGCACTTGTTAGGCAGTAAGTACCTGAAACTCTCACAGAACGTGAGGTCAGAGGTCAGTAAGTACCTGAAACTCTCACAGAAAGTGAGGTCACAATTTTGTTTATTTGTTTGTTTTTCAAGATAGGATACTCTGTAGCTTTGGAGCCTGTCCTGGAGCTACTTGTAGACCAGGCTGACCTCCAACTCACAGATATCCTCCTGCCTCTGCCTCCCGAGTGCTGGGATTAATGATTTGCACTACCACTGCCCGTCTAAGGGGTCACAGTCTTTACCTAAGATGTCAGGATATTGAGAAGTCAAAACAGTCAAATCAATTAAAAACAACAAACAAAAAGGTAGGAAGTGGAGATTTATTCAATGTGGCCACTTTGGGAAGACCAGAGATCCAGTGACCTAACTCCAGTCCACCCTCAGGGTCCTGAAAAGTTTCAAGTTTAAATAGAGGGCTAGAGGTATATGCAAGTCTAAGAGGCCAGGTCAAGGTGTGGGTTCACCCACTATAGACCCATCATTATCTGGGCTTCCCTTGCTCCAGCAAGGTGGTCCAACAACTTGTTAGTGTTGCAAGGTGCTGACAGTAACATTGTAGGGAGGGAGACACAGCCTGGAGACTTGATTGGGTTCTTTTCCTGGACTGAAGTTTGCAGAGGCCTGCCATTGAGAAAGTAGATTAAACTCTACAGATGACCAGTGCTGTCATCTGAGGTCATGTTTCTTGTATCAAAACTTCCAGTCCCAGCTCCTTTTCTCCTTCCTTTTTTCCTCAGCAATCACATCTGTGCTATAAGTCTACACATTTAGGCTATAGTTCTTAGAGTACATAAAACACGCTCATGTGCACAGCCAGGACTCTTGCCTGCTGGGAGCACGAGAAAACACGCTCATGTGCACAGCCAGGACTCTTGCCTGCTGGGAGCACGAGAAAACACGCTCATGTGCACAGCCAGGACTCTTGCCTGCTGGGAGCACGAGAAAACACGCTCATGTGCACAGCCAGGACTCTTGCCTGCTGGGAGCACGAGTCACGGGGTGAAATGTTTACGAACCTACTGACCCCATTATGCGCTCATCCGCATTGGTCCGGTTTGTATTCTTTCTACTGTTTACAGCTGGAAATTATCTTTTCCATGTTTATTCTTGGCTTTCCCACTAATGATGATATAAATCACCACTGAGGCTGAAGTAGAAGAAGGTAGGAAAGACCAATTACTAGATGCTGATGATTTCCTGATTTCCTTGAAGCACTGTTTGTCCTATCTATTTGCCAAACGTGACTTCAAAAGGCCGTGGAGGGGTAGCTGAGACAAGAGGTGAAGTCGCCCTTAACAACCCGCGAACTGCTGGTGTGCTGTAAAACCCTGCTGTTTCCCACCCCACCTTGTGGTTGTAGAGTATTAAATGGGGCTAGGAACTGGAGCTGGGATGGAGGCCTTTCAGGAACTGTCCTGGCTTCAGTCTACCAGTGACAGCTCCTCGCTTCCACTCTCACTGGTGCTTATTGCTGGAGGATTCCCGCAGCAAGGCCTAGGAAAGTGTCCCAGGAACTCAGTACTGTCGGGGGCATTCATTGGCTAGCACTGGCTTGACTTATTTTGCAAGTTGAAGTTTGTTCCCCGAAAGGCTGAAGTGGAGGAACTTTTGAATTTTAATCTTCTATTTAATTCGTTTATATATATTTGTTTGAGACAGGATCTCACCCTGTACGTAGCCCAGGCCGACTTCAGCTCACTGTGTAGCTCAGCCTGGCCTTGAACTCACAGTAATTCTTCTGTATTGGCCTCCTCTAAGTGTTGGATTACTGGTATGAGCCAGCACTTTTGACTCGAATTTTAAAATCATAGTTAAAGCTTTCTAAGATTGTAAAGTATGCAGATAATGTACCTTAAGCAAAATGTTGAAATTGGGGTCTAAAATTCCGTGTATCAGACACTTCTTGCCTATAAAAGGCCACAAACCGCACCTTGACACTCCAGCAAGCCCTGTTCACTTTCTTCCAATCTACCATTCTTTAGTGGTCTGTCTGTCAGCCACTCACAGGGATGACCCCTCACCTATAGGAAGTCTCTGTTTTTCTGAGGTCCTGCTCCCCTCAGGCTTTTTTCTCCTACTCTGGCCTCCTTCTCTTTCCCTAAGATGTCTCTGACTGTCACCATTACCAGAAAACACACCATCTTCAGAATGTCACCCCGCTCTTCAGTGTCGTCTTCCAAGCCCACTTCAAGTCGCTGGAGCTCATCAAGACTGTGGTCTTGCTCCCCACCACCGTGCCCCCCCCCCTGGTGCCTTAGTCACTTCCTGGCTGCTGCTCTCCCTCTCCAGCTCTCCGCAGCCCATTGTTGGAATCATTTCCTGGCAAACACTCTTCCCTTCCCAGCACTCTGGCCCTTCCTTGTGTGCACCTGGCAGCCCCTCAAGTCTGTGAGAACTCCACCGCTGCCTTGTGACTGCTCTTGCCTCGGCTGCTGTATCAGTGCCCCCCTTCCAGCTCTCTCTTCCTGTTTTACAGTACAGGTGTGCTGTAGAATTTGTCTTGTTAAGCCTGACTTTGCCTTCATAGTGTCTGTGCTCTATTTAATAATAACCGAGTCTTGTCATCTGGAAGTTTTGGAATTTGACATTTACATTGAGAGTCCTTTATTCCCCTCTAGCTTTCTCTTCCTACTCTTCTCTTTAGTCCCTAGTTTCGGGTGCTTTGTTTCCAGCCTTTCCCTCTGGTCTGTGTTCTCTCCAGCAAATACCAGGGGGAAACCAAGATAGAGAGCATCAGAGCTTTCTGGTCATGGAGGTTCACCCATGAATTCCCTCCTGATGAATGGAGCTCCCGCAAGCAAGCATGCTGAGAGGGGGGCTGGACTGTCTCATCTCCTGATGGCAGAGACTGGTGCAGTTTATGGCACTGTCTGGGTGCATGGGCACGTAGCTAGGGCAGTGGTTCTCAACCTTCTAATTAATGCTGCGACCCTTTAATACAGTTCCTCATGTCGTGGTGACCCCCAACCATAAAATTATTTTCGTTGCTACTTCATAGCTGTAATTTCGCTACTGTTATGAATCATAATGTAAATATCTGATATGTAGGATATCTGATATGTGACCCCTGTGAAAGGACTTTTGGGGTCACGACCCACAGGTTGAGAACCACTGCCCTAGAGTTTGGGGATGAGGTTGCCCAAGGCTCAAACTCACAAAAGCCCCCAGGAAATACTAAGGATGCCTAGGTCCTGTCAATGCTTAGAGACAATTTGGACAGAGAAATAATGCACATCAAATAAGTGGGACCAAGATTTTATACTTGTTACTAATTATGATAATTCTTCAGAGAAAAGAGAAACTAAATGTCTTTTATGAAGGTAGGGTACAAAGTAGTGAGTTTCTCTATAATGTTTCAGTGCATATGTGTCACAAATGTTCAGTTTCCTCCTTCCCGGCTACTGTCTCTTGGTAAATAATTTCCTTATGGCATAAGTACTGTCCAGTGGGAACGTACCTAAGTGTCCTGCTATGCAGCTGCTGACTTATCTATCATTAATTCATTTCTGTCCCTAAAAGAACCTAACGAGGCAGGTACTCCACACTGATTAGCCCTCATCTGAAATGTGCAGGACCAGAGTTTCAGGTTTTTGTTTTTTTTTTTCCTTTAGAATGTCTGCATAAGCTTATTCTTATTGAGATGTCTTGGATGGGACTAAGTCTGTGATGCAAATTCATTTGTTTAATAGACAACATTTATAAGTAACTTGAAGGTGATTTTACACAACATTTTTAATACAGCTGTGTTTTGTATTTATTTACTTATTTTGGTTTTGTGAAATAGGATCTTGCTGAGTCTCTCTGGTTGACCTTGAATTCATTCTGCAAAATTTGTTTTAGGAGTTGATGACATCACATTGCTTCAGGAGGGTATGAAACAGTTCATAACTCTTCGGAGAGCAGGACTGGCTTTTTAAAAGAGTCCAGAAATGACGTAAGAGTAGGGAAAGTGACTGGTATTACTGTGCGCGTGCGTGCGTGCGTGCATACGTGTGTGTGTGTGTGTGTGTGTGTGTGTGTGTGTGTAGGTATAAGCCAGAAATCAACCTTGGGTATAATTCCTGGGGCATTGTTTACCTTGGTTGTGTTTATTTAATTTCAAAATACTATTTTATTCGTGTAAATATTTTTCTGCATGTATGCAAATGTGCCATGCCTATACAGTGTTTGAGGGTGTCAGATTTCCTGCAACTGGAGTTACAGATGGTTGTAAGACTGCACATGGGTGCTGGGAACTGAACCCTGGACCTCTGCAAGAGCAGTCAGTGCTCTTAACCCCTGAGCATCTCTCCAGCTACACTCCACACACACACACACACATACACACCTTCATTATTCTTTCTTACGATGCTATGGTACCTTCTTAGCCAAAACTTACTTAAACATTTTCTTTGAGAATTCGTATGAGCATATGGTTTTGAAAATTATTTTTAAAATGCTAGTGTGACTTAGAAAGTTTCATGTTAGCTTTCTCACAGGGTCTTGATCTATCTCTATTGGTAACATGATTCTTCTGGAAGAGGCTATTTGACTCTTTTGTACACTGGTCAAATAAGCATGGCGTCACACTTGGTGATTTGGCAGAGTTGGTTGTTCTGGGTACTTCTTGAGAGGTCTCTGGTGAGTGCTCAGTTTTGGGGAAAATGACCCTGAGAAATTAAAAAGGTTTTTTTTATCCCATTGGACATGTATAGTGAGTCAGGAAGCAAAAGATACAGTTATCTGAAAGTGACCGGGAAAGTCTTGGATGAATGAGATGCCCTGAAGTGTCTGTGTTACGTAACTACAGTATGTGTTCTTTCCCCCTTGGTTGTGTTGGTGTCTCTCTGTGTGTGTAACTCACAAAGAGCAGTAAGCTTTGCTTTAGCTGATACAGCTGGCCGGTAGGTGGTAAAATTCAGAGACTCTGAAACACTGTGGATGTGGGTTTCTCTGGTAAGCAAGGATGAACTTATGTGGAAATCCTGAGTGCACACAGCACACGCGCTGCTCTTTGTCAGTGACTGCTCCGGCCACTGCGTAGCAATCAGCAAAGCCCACAGGAAGATCAGACTGGTTTGACAAAGTCCATTTCTTTGAGTTACTAAGATTTTAAAATTTTAGTGTGTATGTGTGTGCAGAGCGTGTAAGAGCACAACCTTCAGGAGCCTTCACGTTCCTGTGGGTCCCAGGGGTGGAAGTGTCTTTACCTGTCACCGTTTTCAGTCCCTTACTTCTAACTTAGCTCTCCCGCAGAAGTCATTCTTGACATCCTGATTTTGCTCAGTATGGCCTGGATACCTTCAGTAAGTCATCCTCGTGGCTTAGAGTAGTTACATCTGTAAAATGAACCCGAGCCAGACAGTCTCGAAGCCTATAATACATGGGAACCTTAATTAGGAGGTAGTGTAGAGCTGCCAAGGGCAGCTGACCTGGTCTGAGTTCAAGTGGTAAGGACTCAGGAGCACACAAGGAAGTTATGTCTCGAAGCTGGGCATTTCTAGAGGGGCTCATCGTCCCGCTTGCACAGGGCCCCAGAGGCATCACTGAATTATAGTAGCTCAAATGGCTGCAGGAGTTGGTAAAATGCTGTATTGTTTTTCCCTCTCATATTACTTTTGTTATAATTTCAGACCTAAGGAAAAGCTGCAGAAGAATGCAGGGAATCCATCTGCCTTCACTCAGATTGTCTTCATCTCTCTCCTCTCCCTCCTTGCTCAGCATCAGCAGGGATGCTTCCTGCCCCCCCCCAAGTACGTCACTGCACATTCTGTAAAGACACTTTCTTGTATAATCACAGTGTCATCATCAAAATCAGGAGCTGAATATTGAAATTGTGGTATTATCCGGTATGTGGCTTTAATTTGCCAGTTGTAACATGGCAATCCCTGTCTCTACTCACCGATAGTC
Organism: Dicrostonyx torquatus; assembly: GCA_028555095.1. Lineage (NCBI taxonomy): Eukaryota > Metazoa > Chordata > Mammalia > Rodentia > Cricetidae > Dicrostonyx > Dicrostonyx torquatus. Next base: position 867,748 of record JAQHUG010000119.1, read on the forward strand.
TGGAGCACTCCCACCCCCACCTTTTAGACATTCACACCAATGTCTTTAAATATAAATAACAGAGCAGGTTGTATTGTAGATTGTCCCTCGTCTCATCCATCTGATTCAGGCTCTCCATTTGGCAGGAATGTCACCAGAACGACACAGTTCTCAGCTCAGGCCACCAGGACACACTGGCCTGTCTCTTCATCTCTGGTGCTGTGTTGCTCCTTAGTAAAGTAACCATCTTTTCGTGCTTTGTAAGGAACTCTCTTATGAGGGATATTTTGAAACTAAGGAAATGTTTGGTAAGATTACCATCAAAGTGGTTGTGGTATTTGAAAATACAGCTTCAAGAGCTTATGTCAGATATTTGATAAATACATAAGATTCATTTCTTCCCCCATTTTTTGGAGACAGGGTTTCACTATGTAGATCAGGCTTGCCTTGAAACACAAAGATTGAGTTATCTCTGCCTCCTGAGTGCTCTAGAATTTATTATTAATTATTTAAATTAGGTATGTTTTTTTTTTTCCTAAAAAATACCCCTTTGTGCTATAGAGATGGTAAGAGCCTGTTTTGTTGACAACATTTTCATTCTGATAAAGCTGTACACAACAGGAAAGGGGGGTGGACGACACACAGATGTTCCCATCCCTCTTGTGTTTTATTTCCTGTCCAAGTGTAAGCATTTGTACCTGAACACTTTCTGGCTGTGATAGATTGATGCTGGACACATCCACCAGATTTTTGTAGGAGCCAGAGAGTGCTCAAGCGCTCTCTTTGTTTTAGTTGAAAATGAGTACTTAGGCGTTTTATTAACCGGAACATCATTGTAGAGGAAGCTTAAAAGAGCATACGTTAACCTATCTGTCCTTGCTGTGTTTTTTGATTGGTTATGTTTGTTTTGTTCATTGTGCTTTCTTAGTGCTAGTAAGGATTAAACTGAGGGTCCTGTGCATGCCAAGCAAGTGTTCTACTACTGAGTGCATCCCAGTTCCTTTTAAATTATGGGTTGTTTTGTTTTATTTTTTTAGATAGTCTCAATATATAGCTGAGGCCAGACTGGACCTCACTATGTTGCCCATTCTGGCCTTAAACTTGTGGTCCTTGTGCTTTTGCGACCTGAGTGTTCGGGTTTCTGCTGTGTCTGGCTCCATCAGTTCCTTTGAAATGTATCTGGAAGTATGCTGGGTACCCGGACATAAAGACTGCTAAGAAGTTGTTTGTCCAGGGAGCTGGGAAGATGGCTCAGCCACTAAGAGCTCTGTCTACTTTTTCAGACGACCTGAGTTTGGTTCCCAACACCTACATTGGGTGACTCACAACGTCCTGTAACTCGAGCCCCAAGAAATGTAACATTGTCTTCTGGCCTCCATGGTACTTGCATACATGTGGCATCCATATACCATATACATACAGATACACACATAGATAAAAATAAGTCTTAGTTGGATATGGGGTCATATACTTTAATTTCAGTGTGCTGGAGGCAGAGGCAAGCAGATATCTGTGAGTTCGAGGCTAGCATAGTCTACAAAAAGAGTTTGCTTTTCTCTGGAATGTGGAAGTGTCAGTAGATTGCAACCTTAGGATACCGTGTGAGTGACAGGGTAGAACTGATCAAATCAGAGACATCTTTCCCAGTCTTGTCCGACGGAACCTTGAAAGGCTAGGCTTTCACAGAAACTGGCCTGGTTCTGGGCTGAGCAGAAAATAAGCATCGTGTGTACTGTGGGTGGGCCGGGGGTGGAGGGGGGACCACCACCAGCAGGCATGGCGCCTTCAGGTGGGAGGGAGGGAGGGAGGCAGGCCTGATTTTGCAAAGCCTGTGGGTTTGGTGAAACCAAGACGGTACTTTTAAATCAGAAACTAGCACAGGCAAAATTGCATTCAAATCTAATTTAACTGAAACCTGCCCAAGGATAGCAGTAATAGACACAGCTCCCTGCTGCCTGTAGCTCTGAAAACGATGAAGTGCTTCTCCCACCTTTAGCTCGCTTTCCTGCGTGTTTGGGATGCTCTTTGTTCCACTTTCCACACAGGTGGAAACTAATTTCTCAAAGCCCTAGCAAAGCAGTCGTGGTTTGAGCCCTCAATAGAATCTGCTGTAGAATAAATACTGCTTTGTGTTTCATTTCTTCCTAATGTATGTTTCTAACCATTAAGATCGTGACAGCTTGCACACTTTTAGAGGTGTGTGTGTGTGTGTGTGTGTGTGTGTGTGTGTGTGTGTAATGTGGGGACTTTGTTAACTGAGATTTTGTTACTAATTTTTTGTTGTGTGCACATTTTTAAAGTATTTTTAAGATGACAATAGAGTGTTGCCTTAGTCTTTTGAAAAGTTCAGGTTCGTAACATTTATTTTACCAGTGTGGTTTACTATGTCTGAACTTAGTCAAACGCCAGTGAAGCTGGGCTCATCTGCACAGGCCTGGTACTGACTGCCTCTTCTGTATGCCAGAGAGGGGTCTTAGACTCTCGAGGGTATTTCAAGATTTGAATGCCTGGGTATTTATAACAATTAAGTCAGAATGTCTGAGAGAAGAGGGTGAGACCCATGTATGCATATTTTGTTTGTATTCTTTTCCTAGTTTATTTGAGACTGGGTTTTTATGTCGCCCATGCTTAGCTTTGAACTGCCTGAGTAGATGAGGATGACCTTGAAGGATGACCTTGAATGCCCCAAGTCGTCCTCTCTATCGCCCACGTGCTGGCATCATAGCATTGCCGCCTTGCTTTTAAAAGCAAAATGTATGTGTTGGTTTGTGTGTTTATACCACATGTGTGTAGATGTCTGAGGAAGCCAGAAGAAGGCATTAGATCCCCTGGAGCTGGAGTACAAGGAGGTCACGAGCAGCCTGATTTAGGTACTTGGGACCAAATTCAGATCCTCTGAAAGAATAGCAAACACTCTTAACCACGAGCTGGCTCTCTAGCTCCAAGTGTTTTAAAGTGAACTTTGGTTTTTTAAAGTTACTTGGGTTGCACAGCAAAATTAAGAGGTGGATGCAGCTGCTTCAGCCCCACCCCCACCCCTCTTCTCACATCTCTGCGTAATCTCCTGTGTCAGATTCTCCACCAGAGTGGTGCATGTGAGAAGTCTGTGGAATGTGTGCTGGGACGTCATTGTCACCCAAAGACTTGCACAGTGGGTCTCAATCTTCCTAATGCTGCGACCCTGTGATCCAGTTCCTCCTGTTGTGCTGACCCCAACCATAAAATTATTTTCATTGTTACTTCAGAACTGTACTTTTGCTACTGTTACAAATCACAGTGTAACTATCTGTGTTTTCTGATGGTCTCGGGTGAAAGAGTCCTTCAACCCTGTGGGGGTCACGACCCACAGGTTGAGAACCCCTGCGCCAGTGTTTGCAGTAATGTTCAAACACTAGATCCACTGTTATGAGCATGTATACAGTAGTTCCAGAGTTTTCCAGTAGTTTAGGGGAGCATCACTAACTTTTATTCATTCATTCATTCGTGTTTTGGGGGACGCTGTTCTTGCCGTTGACCATGAGCGAGGTCTCTTCTCTAGTCATTGATGTTTTCTGAATTTGTTTCCTACATCTACTGACATATTGTAAATCTTCTAAGATTGAGACTTCACACAGATTTAAAGACACAGTGATCTTTTGTCTAAAGGGAAATTTTAGAACACATTTCTCCTGTGCTTGGGAAGGATGAAGTATTGAGTGGTGAGCGCTCCATTGGTTATGCTTTCAACACGAGATGTTATGTTATAACCTGAAGTAAAATGATCTGATTTACACACAGTACCTTATTTTCATCTGCTTGCCAAGAACTGAGAATATGTTTGGATCCTACATGCATGTGCTCCAGGGCAGGCCAAGGGCAGTGGTGGCATTTGTGTTGCCTGTTGGGTTGCATAGAGCTTTCGGTCTGTAGTGAAACCCACCGTGGAACACCCCCATATTACTCCTTGGGAATCCAGGGGCGGGGACTGGGGCCTTCCCCATGCTCTGTAGATGTTTGTCTGTCTCAACAAGGCCTGTCAGTTGAGGATGGGCTTGTAAGAATGAATGGTTGCTTGAAAAAAAAAAAAAAAAGCAGTCAGTCACAGGAGACAGAGACGAACAGTACACACAGAGAGGCAAAGAGGCAAACAGGCTTTATAGTCAAGAGATAGCACAGTGACTGGCCTGATTCAGGACCTTCAGCAACAGAACAATCTTTGTTGGTCCCAAAAAAGTTCAGGATAGAGATGTGGCCAGCTGGACATGGATGTGAGCAGCAGGAACAGACTCTGAGAGATTGGGGAGTCCTGCCTGGCACTACAAGTACGTGGAAGTTTCTCTTAAACTGAGATTTACAGATGAATTCCCTTTGCAGGAGACCTGTAGATGCCGCCTCCAAGGTGTTGGCAGCCAATAGAATTTACCCTGATAATCTCCGTAGATGCTTTCTGTGATGGTGTTTTAAATCTTGAACTCATTTCTTATGAAGCAGTTACGACTTTCATGATTGAGCTTGATGGAATGTTTTATTCTTTCATTCTTTCTTTCATTTCACTTTCCCCCAGTGTTCAAACAAAACCTGGACACACTGAGAAGGGACCAGGAATTTGTCAGGTAACAGCAGAGCCCCAGTCCCCAGCTCTCTGATGGCTGTCGACAGCTGTGCTTTCTGCCCAGTGGCAGGAGAAGTGCCAAGGAAAGGACAGGATGTCAAGGGAGTGCCAGGGTGACGGAAGGAAGTCAGGCCTGAAGCAGAGTCTCAGAGTGCAGAGGAGCGTGTTCCTGACCAGTGAAGAGGTCTCTTGATGAGTATTTCAGGCTCACTGAATGGAGGATATTTTCGTAGCCACCCCTCACTTTCTTCGGGTCATTCAGCTAAGAGAGCTTCAAAATAGCAACCCTGACTGAGGGAAGAAAGGAACCCACTTGAGCTGCAGAGTGGCCCCTGGTCACCAACAGTGACCAGGCTGCTCTGCACCTACGCTCCTACTTAGGCACTCTGCACCTTCACTGACACGCATGACCACGGTGGCCCTGTTTTTATCCGGCTGGGTTGTGCAGGCACAATAGGCACTGCTGAATAGTGGTGGCGCACGACTTTAATCCCAGCATTCGAGAGGCAGAGGCAGGCGGATCTCTGAGTTCGAGGTCAGCCTGGTCCACAGAGCTAATTCCAGGACAGGCAGGGCTGCACAAAAAAAACCCGTCTTGAACAAACAAACAAAAAGACATCTTCCCAGTCCTTACTAATGTCTTTCCCTCAGTTTTTAATCTGAAAAATAAAATGTGTAAGAGGAACCGACAGAAAGAGCACGGCTGATGGGGTAGACACTAAATGCGAGCCCAGGCAGTACTCTGGTGCCACCATGTGCCTTGCTCATGTGCCCCCTCCATGGCCCAGCAGTATCCATTACCCTGAATAATCTTGTTTGCTGTTGTGTTTTGTTCTTTTCTGTTAAAGGGTCACATGAGAGCTTATTGTAGGAGATGATATTAGCCCATCCCCATGTACCGACAGAATCCACAAATGATAGGCCAGAGAGCAGTTTCTAAGTAAATGGATTGGTTGTGCTCTTACAAGAGAACATACTGACGACTTCAAAGCACTTTGAAAGAAAGAAAGAAAATCAAAATCAAAGCAAATGCCTTCTTTCAATGTCCAGGGAAACCTTAACAGCCTCTTTTGGAAATGATTGAGGTTTGAACAAAGCCGTGTGCTGTAGATGGACAAGGATTGCTTCAACCCGTGGCAGTTATCGCTGTCTGCCTGGCCTGGGGGAGTGAACTGTGCTATCTGTCCAGCGTGTTTCCAGCGTGTTTCCAGCGAGTTTGAATTTATTTGGAATGATAAGGTCACCGGGGCATGTGTTGTTGGAAGCCTCACTGACTTCAAATGACTTTAGTAATTCAGACTATTAAAACGGGCCATGTCAGGAAAGAACTCCTTGGACAAACTGTGCTTAGATCTGCTTTCTTCAGGCCAGGTGGTGTTGCCCACGCCTGTAGACTCAGCTAGATGGATTGCCAGGTCAGAGTCGGCCTGACCGACTGCGAGACCAGACAGCGGAAGCAGATGCATTGTTTCTTGGTTGCTTCATACTCTGTCTTTTCCGTGTGCTCTTTTCTAAAGTGGTCTGGCTTCCCATCTAAAGTGTGGGCATCGTTTGCTTCTTAGAGCCTTGACCTTGCTTGGACGTTTCTGTCTGCCAGGTGTGTCCTAGGTGTCCTTCTCCAGAATCAATCTTCATGACCGCTCTTAGATCCATCCATGTCCCTTCACCGCTGGAAGAGAAGGCAGGGCACAATAGCTGAAGGGCTCTTTCGGGTTGTTTGTTTGTTTGCTTGACCTCTAAGCTCTAGCATAACTCAGCAAGGTTTTCTACTCTTTGTTGAACCAAGGGGGAAAACGGCAACTGCCATGGCTATGTGTGAGTTTATGTGAGTGTTGTGAGCTTCAGAAGTCCAGAGTATGGCACGTTTGATAATCACTTCTTCTTTTTATTCATTCATTTCATTTTTATTTTATTTCTAGGCAGTAGTTTTCCCTGACGTCAACAGGAAGAAAGTCTTTTTTTTTTTTTTTAAAAAAATGAGTTTTGGGGCCCAAAGTTTAATACATTATGCCCAGATTCTTTTGCTTTGATTCTTTTTTTTCTCCCATTGCTGTAATAAATACTATGACCAGAACAATCCACTCTGGAAGGAAGTCTGCACAGAAGCCATGGAGGAACTCTGAATACTGGCTTGGTCTCCAGGTTCTAATTCAGCTCCCTTCTTTTACCTCCCGGGACCATCTGCCTACCGTGGGCTGGGCCCTCCCACCCCCCACATTAATCATTAGTCAAGAAGATGTCCCACAGACCTGCCTCTAGGCCGACTTGGTGAAGGCATCTCCTCAGGTTTGTTCCGAGGTGACTCTAGTTTATGTATAGTTTACAGAAAACTAACAACACACATTGCAAGTCATTTTCCTTCCCTTAGTTTTTTTTTTACTCTTATGTTTTTAAGTTTAGTTTTATTTATGTGTGTGTGCATGCGCACAGAATGGAAGTTGGGGTAGACTAGTGTGTGTGCCATAGCGTGCAGTGGGTGTCAGAGGTCAATGCCCAGGAGTCCGTTCTCTCCTACCATAGGCTCGAGGTCTCAAACTCGGGTTATCGGGCTCGTACAGCACTTTTACACTCTAAACTAGCCAGCAAATTTTATTTTCTTATTATCTTGAGAAGTATCAGATTTCCACATGGATTTTTTTTTAGATATCATTTCGGTTGGCCCTTCCCACCACCGTCTCCTCTCCTGTCTCTCTGTCTCATCTCCCCGCCTTCAACTTGGGTTTTATAACACATCTGTTTTGCTGTCCTTATTTTATATATATATAAAAGATAACAGCCACTTTTTTGTGTGTGTGTGTGATACCATGCTTATAAATTTTGGATCTGAAAAGAATCTATTTCCTGTTTTTCCACAGTGGGATTCCAGTCTTTGGTGGCTGGAATGTAACTTAGCACAGACCTTTCAGTGTCTGGGTGTTCTCATTTGCGTGTGTAGACGTTGTAATTAGACCCTGAGAACTCCCTTTTATGACTCTGAAGCTGAGCTGTCTGAATCCATAATAATTTAACTATGTTTTCCTAATATAATAATTAAAAGGGTGAGGGGCAGGTAGGACAAAGCAAGCCATTCCTAATTGTTTCAGACACCAGTGAAAGCTCCCTTTGCTTGGACTGCGCAGAATGTAGCCTTGGAGGAAAACCTGCCTTCTTGTTCTCTCTCTGCTCACATAGGAGGACATTTTTAACAACTCCAGCCCTGCTCCTTTCGGAAGGTCAGAAAGGATTGCAGTGTGCTTGTTTAAAAGCACAGAGGATTCTAGATTCCGCCATGTCAGAGAAACCATATGCAGGTTTAAGCAAGAGAAACTGTTGCATGTGCTTGGTAAAAGCTGGCTGGATTCTAGCTGCTATTATTGCATAGAAACCACCTGCAGATTGAATCTGAGTTGGAAGAGGCGAGTCTGGTCCCAAAATGGAGGACCACGATCCAAAGGAACCAGAGCAGTTGTGGAAACCGTTTATTGGTGGCCTGAGCTTTGAGACTACAGATGATAGCTTAAAGGAACATTCTGAGACATAAGGAACTTGTAGAGACTGTGTGATGTGAGACCCTTAACAAAACATGCCAGGGCTTTGGTTTTGTGTCTTGCCCTTGTGTTGAAGAGGTAGCTGTAGTAATGTGTGCTGGACCACACAAGGTTGATTGGCATGTGTTGGGACCAAAGGGCTGTTTTTAGGGAGGGGTCTGTAAAGCCTGGAGCCCATTTAATAGTGAAGAAAATCTTGTTGGTATTAAAGAAGATACAGAAGAATATAATCTGAGCGGTTCCTTTGAAAAGTGTGGCAGCTTGAAACCATCCGCGTTCTGGAAGGCGGACAGAGTGGGAAGAAAGAGGGGATTTGCTTTTGTAACTTTTGATGATCATGGCACAGTTGATGAAATTGTTGTTCAGAAGGCCAACTGCCAGTGGGCATGATTGTGAAGTGAAAAGAGCCATTTCTAAACAAGAGATGCAGTCTGCTGCATCACTGGGAGGTCTGTCAATGGGCATAATTGTGACATGAGAAAGGCAGCTGTGTCATTAGACACAAGAGATGCAGTCTGCTGGATCACAGAGAGGTCGGGGAGGTGGATCTGGCAACTTGATGGCTTGTATAGGAAACTTTGGAGGTGATTTTGGTCACGGTGGAAACTTTGGTGGAAGAGGAGGCTGTGGTGGCAGAGGTGGTGGCAGCAGACAGGTAGTTATGGAGGTGGTGATGGTGGATATAATGGGTTTGGAGGTTACGGTGGCAGCTGTGGTAGTGGTCATGGATACAGTAGTAGAGGAGGCTGTGGTGGTGGTGGTGGACCAGGATCTGAAAACCAAGGTGGTAGATAATGTAGTGGAGGAAACTATGGCGGTGGTGGGAACTGTAGTGATTTTGGGGACTGTAGTGGATAACGGCAATCAAGTTATGGAATCGTGGATGAGGGCAGTGTTGAAGGATGCTCAGATTGTATGGTGGTGTCTGTATGGAGGATTCTTGATAGTCTGTATGGAGGATGCTCAGATTGTATGGTGGTGTCTGTATGGAGGATGCTCGATAGTCTATATGGAGGATGCTCGGATGGTCTGTATGGTGCTGTCTGTATGGAGGATGCTCAGATAGTCTGTATGGTGCTGTCTGTATGGAGGATGCTCAGATAGTCTGTATGGTGCTGTCTGTATGGAGGATGCTCAGATGGTCTGTATGGTGCTGTCTGTGGGTCTGCTGGGGAGAGTGGTGGAATTGATAGCAGAAGGTTTAACAAAATGGCTACAGAAGAAAGCCAGGCATTGTCAGGAAAGCTGCAGGTTACTTTGGGACAGTTGTGCCAAATACATTAGAGGAACTGTAAAGATAAAATCAGCCGCAGAAGGAACAATAGTACACAGTCATAAACGTCACTGCAGCTTAAATAGGAGACCCTTCTTGTTCAGGGCCGCCATAGCATTGTTTGCAAAACACACAGCTGTTTATTAATGCAGTATAGTGTCAATTAGATGTATATTCTGGGGGTCTGTAATCTATTGTAGCTTTTTCTTTTCATTACACTAGGTATATTGCCCTGTAATATACCTGTAGAAGTCGTACCAGGCATAAAAAAATTAAGGAATTTCTAATTTATGAAAGGGAAGGAAGAAAACATGCAGGTTTAAGCAAGAGAAGCTGCTGCAGTGTGCTTGATAAAAGCTGGGTGGGCTCGAGCTGCTACTCTTGTGTATAAACCAAGTGCAGGTTTAAGCAAAGGTTTCTTCCCCTGAGAAAGCTATGCTGAGCATGTGACACAATACTTTCCCTTTATCTCTGCTCCTCCTGACTCTCAGAGATACTCCCAGGCTTGTCCTTCACAGTGCTCTCCTCACTTGCTGCAGAAGAGTGGACGCTGCCTGCCTGTTTGAGTGAGATGATGGGGATAATGCTTCAAGCAGTGTGAGGCTTGGTTCTGGGCCCTGTAGGGAGTGATGCAATCCTACCTGGGCTCCTGACCTCTCTGTGGAACACGTGCAGTTAAGTGAGTAGGGATGAAAGTAAAGACACCAGTTTGAAGGTCATTGAAGTCATCTAAGTGAAAGTGGCTTTAGACCAAGACATCTAGGAGAGATGCACATGGTTTTTAGACAGCTTTGGAGCATGAGAGGAAAAGGACTTGGGAGGACTCTGGAAGCCTAGAAGGGTCATTTATACCAAGAGAAGGCCAGTGGACAGGAATTAGGAGTTTGATTTGGACATATCAAATTTGGGACAAATGTCAGTTGTGTGTCCAGAGTCATCACTTTCAGGAGATGCTTAACAGCCCTGACGTGAGATGAGGTCGCAAAAAGGAACATTAAATGCATGTGGGTCAGAGGGATTATCCTGGGGCTCCTTACCTTATGAAGGCGGAGTGCAGGGGAGAGAGACAGGCAGCACATAAGAGAGTCCAGGGAGAATAATCTCCCAGAGCCAGACTAGGAAATTTAAAGGAGCAAGGTTGAACTCTGTCAGGTAAGATTCAGAAACTAACTATTGGCTAAGCCACTGGGAGGCCACTGCATTCCTTATCAAGGACATTTTGGTTGGAGAAGTGGGGATGTTAGTCTGAATTGGGTTTCTTCGTGAGGAAAAAAAGGTAGAAATTAGACACTGGAACTGTCTGTAGTCTGGCTCTAAGAGTTACGTGTTCAAATTAACTGGTGAGAAGGTGTCTTGGCATGAAAGGCCCCATACTTTAGTCACCAACTTTAAGTAATTAAATCAGATCCATATCACATAGACTGCTAAAGACCTGTTAGATAGCTGACTAGGGTTTTTTTTTTTTTTTTTCCTCAAAATTCTTGACTCTAAACTCTGTTGCTGCCTGTTTTTTGTTTGTTTGTTTGTTACTGCACAGGCCAGGCTGGCTTCTCCTCATCATTGTCCTGCCTCAGGCTCCAGTGCTGGGGTCTCAGGCCTGTGTGACTTTACCTAGTTACACCCCAATTCTTCACGCAGCATTCTTTAAGAAAGAACCCTTTGCAGTGGGCCCCGAGGCAAGGCTCCATCTTCACAGAAATCCTTGGGAAACTTTGTCTATGGATTTTAGAGACTGGAGTTGCAGGTTCTCACCATCTGAAGCAAACGTGTGGAAAGCACTGTCAGTCAAGCTAGTCCTCCTGCCATGAGCTGGTTAACTGGTCTCTCTTGTGCTTTGTCTTTGGTTCTGAACCCAACTCCCCCAGGGCTGCTTTTCTGCCTGCCCACAATTGCAAGGCACGCCTTTTGTTTGCTTCTAGTCTCAAAGAAAGGCTTATTTTGAGGTTTGGACCACAAATAATAATCCATTGTTCCCTATAATAATAATCCACCCTCTTTGAGTAGAAAAAAAAATTGCCTGATGCAGTGTGGCTATCAGTTTATTTAAAAGAATAGCCAAAGTGCTCATTATATTCTGAGAATAAACATTTGCAAGATGGTTGGGAGGAATGAGGGGGTGCTCTTATTCTCCTTGGCTAGAGCCACATTAAGCCTTGGGGAGAAAATGGCTGTCAGTCCCCATGACAATGCTCATCTGTTAAATTCTAAGTAACTGAACACAGCAGGTATTTATTCCAAACTATTTCTTCTAAGAATACCTTGTTTTACGGATGGGTATTTTTTAAGTTAACAGTTTCAGGGCAGATGCATTTAGCCTGTGAAAGTGTCTCTGTTTTGAGTGAAGACTGTCTTACCAAGGCTGTGCCTCTATCTGGTCCTACAGTGGCCTCTGATTACAGATCTTACATGGTGGGGGGTACATTTTAAAATTGCAAATGGCAGACACATTTTAATTAGTATTCCCTGGATTTAGACTAACTGAACAGACCTGGAGGGTGACATGCAAACCCAAATCAGTGTGGTCTGGTCAGCTCTTTCTAGAATACCAGTGTCCCAGCACGGAATTTTTAGGGGAGGTAAGATTTCATTCATAAAACCAAATACATATTTTTCTGCCTTGCGTCTTTTATGGGAAGAGTATCAGTTAAGTACTAATAAGTATATCTTAGACTAGTTTAATGCTTTAAATATGAATGGGTAAAACTTAATGTGATAATAATTGCTGTATATCAGATGAATATAAAAAGTAAGAATAAGACCTTCATGTTATTAAAAATTCCCCCCCCCAAACTTCAAAAAGACATTTTTAAAAGTTTGTTGTTTGTTGGTTTTGGTTTTGGTTTTTCAAGACAGGGTTAGTCTGTAACTTGCACTGTAGACCAGGCTGTCACAGTCTGACCTCAAACTCACAGAAATCTGCTTGCCTCTGCCTCCCAAGTGCTAGGATTAAGGGCGTGTGCCACAAGGCCTGGCTACCTAAGAAGGCTTTCCATGGGTGAATGGTCCACTGTGGAACAGCCAGTGTTTCTTGTTGCATTAGTTACTTTTCCATTGCTGTGTTGAGATATCCCAATGAAAGTAACTTACAGGAGACAGGGCTTACTGTGTTGTAGGGTCCAACCTGCTTTGAGGAGGAATTTACAGCAGCAGCTGGAGGCGGTCACATTGCATCCATATCCCTGAGTCAGAGAAGTAGCAAATGCTAGTGTTTAGTTTGCTTTTCCTTTTATTTAAGTGCAGGGTCTCAGCCCATGCAGTGCTATCATCCACAGTTACTTCAGGGTTCTGCCTCAAATGAGGCTTGTCTCCCAGGTCCTATCAAGCTGACAGTAATATCCATCACATTCATGACAACCTGGGACTTAGACATCAAGGAAGCCTGGGAGGATAATGCTAAGGGAGAGAAGTCACTCTGAAAAGGCTCCCTGTATGACTCCAACTATACAGTATTCTGAACGAAGACAGAAATTTGGAGACAGTGAAAGGCCAGTGGTCGCCAGGGGTTGGAGGCCATGCTTCAGGAGTGGCACTTGGGACAGTAAAATATTACATATGATACCTTAATGAGGGATGTACATTGTTAAAATCCATGGGACTTAGAGAAAGAGTCTAACCCAGAGTGAGCCCTAATGTAAACTAGGGACCGTAGTTAACAGTAATGTAGCAATGTCTGTTTATAATTGAGACAAATGTACCACACTAGTGCCAGATGTTAGTAATAGAGGAGACTGGAGGAGGGAATGGGATTTGTGGGAACTCTACACTTTGCATTCAGGTTTCTGTAAACATGAAGCTGCTTTTACTGTTAGTTTTTGTCTGTTAATTATTTTTCAAGATTATTCTATTTTATTTTGTATGTATGAATGTTTTGTCTGCATGTATGTATGTGCACCATGTCCAGGAGATTGGATCCCCTGGAACTGGAGTGAAAGATAGTTGTGAGCTACCATATGGGTGGTGAGAATCAGGCCCAGGTCCTCTTCAAGAGCAGCAAGTCCTCTGAACTGACGAGCCATCTTTCCAACCCTAAAAGGAACCCCTCTATCCCCCACCCTCTCTGGCAGGGTGTCTACGGCTCCCTAGCTGACCTGGAACTCACTGTGTAAACCAGGCTGTACTCAAACTCACAGAGATCTGACTCCTTTGCCTCTGGAGTGCTGGGATTAAAGGCATTTGGTTCATCAGTTAATTAAAAGGAAAAAATGACTACAGCCAAACTAGTGAAAAATAATTAATAAAAACTCAAAATGAACCAAGGCTGTTGGTCATTACCTGTAATCCCAGTACTAAAGAGGCCAGAGTAGAAGGATTCTGAGTTCAAGGTCAGCCTGGGCTACACAGTGAGGCTGTGTCTCCAAATAAAATGCCTCCCAAACAGCTGTTAAAAAACAGAAACAAAAACCCCCAAAACCAGACAGTGAGCAGCTTCTCTGAAATCCTGTAACCTCTCTTTCTTTGGTAAATATGTACAGTGGTGTCTCTGCCAAATCCTGCTCTGAAATTTTATTCCTTCCTCTTCAGTGACAGCCAGGATATCGGCCCTGGAGGTGCACACTCCCAAAGAAATCTTTGTGGTAAATGGGACCCAAGGCAAGCTGACATGCACATTTGATTCTCCCAACACAACTGGGTGGCTGACCACGGTCTCCTGGAGCTTCCAGCCAGACGGCACGGACAGTGCAGTGTCGGTGAGAACCCCTCCCTCCCCTTCTCTCTCTCCCCCCTCCTCCTCCCGTGTTCATTGTTTCCCACGGCTGCTTCACTGCTGTCATGTGATCAGTGATCCACTCCTACCATCCGGTTCTGAAATGAGACACTGCAAGGCTCTTTCTTCTCTTGCTTCAAAATGCTCCAGGAAAAAGTTTGCTCAACATCTCTTGAATGCAGCTTATTTTCTCGTCTTTTTATTTATTTCTCTTGCCCTCCCCCTTCTGACCATCAGATCCCATTTGGAATTGCTCACTTCCACACAGCAGCCTCTGCTGGACCATGTGACTATAGTTACATTTTATCCCACACCTTTTCCACTTATACTTGTCCTGTTTTTTATTTCTATTTGTTTTACAATATCTGTATCTGTCTGTCTATCTATATCTCACACACGGAGGTATATATAGTCTTTTCTGATGTAATGATGAATTTTTTTTAAATTTGACCTGTAGTGTAATTCTACAGTATTTCCTGGGACCTTACCATGCCTTGTATGCAAGGTCTTCCACAGAAGTATGGAACTCTTGGAGCTGGAGAGATGGCTCAGTAGTTGAGAGCACTTGCTGCTCTTCCTAAGGACCCAAGTGGTGGCTCACAACTGCAACTCCAGTTTGAGGGGATCTGAGTCCCTCTTCTACACGTGGTACACAGACATGAATGCAGGCCAAATGCTTTTGTACATAAAATGGAACTAAAAGAACATGGGGAAAGTGTCTTTGCAGTGCAAGGTGAGCCTGGCACGTGGTTGCCAGGGTGATGAGGGCCACACCAGAAGGAAAGCACTAAGAGGCTGGATAGACAGTGCACAGCTGTTGTTTTCTTTCCTGTCCTCATTGCTGTGAAAGATACTCGACAGGAGCAACTTTAAAGGAGAAAGGGTTTTAAATTGGCTCACAGTTTCCGGGCACAGTCCATTATAGAAGAAAGAAGTGAAGACAGCTTCCAGTCGCTGCCACATCCCAGTGACCGGAGGGAAGCAGAGACCCTCAAGTGCACGCCCAGCTCACTTCCTCCTTTCTCTGCTGTCCAGATCGCAGCCCAGGGAATGATGCCAATGGCAGTGGGAGGATCTTCCCACATCAGTTAACTAAGTCAAGATCATCTCCTCAGGCATGCTCGGAAACCCATCTTCCCCGTGTTTCTAGATTTCATCAATAATTAAGATTAATCATCACAGAAAACCAGTGACTGGCTAGAAACTAGTTGTGTAGTAGGTGCTTGCTAGCCATGGGCCAACTGTTCTGATTCATGTCTATAAAATGGAGCTAATACAACCTCCCACAGAGGGTGCGGAGAGGGAAGTTCTCAGTATGGTGTCTAGCTCTCCAGGTGCTAACATAGAATTTTGCACTGTTGTCCTGTTGGTTCATTGTGTGTTCTTTGAATACTGGCACCTGCTTTAGCATTGTTCTCGGCAGGGAAAATGATACTCGGTATCTAACTCCAGAGTGAGGAGTGATGGTGCACACCTTTCACCCCAGCACTTGGGAGGCAGAAGCAGGGGGATCTCTGCAAGTACAGAGCAAATTCCAGAACAGCCAGAGTTCCACAGTGAGACCCTGTCTCAAAACAAACAACAACAAAAAACCCACAAGCAGAATGGCACCTCTCCTCTGGTTACTGAGTGCTATAGTTTGAATGTGTTCCCAAAAGTTGATGTTGGAAGCTTTACTTAGCTCCTTAAGTCCATTTGGAGGTCATTAGGGTGAGACTAGGTGGTGATGAGAGTAGGGTCCCCATGATGCATATGTGACTCCAGGAGCAGAGAGGTTTGCCCTAGAACTCTTATTCCATCTTCCCATATGATATCCTCTGCCATGTTCTGATGCAGCAAGATTCTGCTCTCTAGCTGCCAGGACAGAGTCAGCACTATGGAGTTCTAACTCAGCCTACTGCTTCTAGGTTACTAAGTCTAGGTGCTGGCTCACTGTATGCCTATGCCATTAATCCTCCTACTTCTCTGAGGGGGGTTGTGGGGAAGGAAGGAAGAATGGACCCTAACCCTCTCCATCACTCCTCAAGGAACTCAGCACTGTCCTGTTGGGTGTGGCTAGATGGGAGTCCCTCACTGACTCCCCTGGTTTGAAGACCTGGAGCATGTCCTAAATGACTGTAGTCACTGAAATCAAAACAGCTTTCTGTTTGACCCAAGTAGCTTTATGTCAGAATGTGATATCAAAGCTGTGTATTCCTGCTGGGCGGTGGTGGCGCAAGCCTTTGCTTCCCGCCCTCTGGAGGCAGAAGCAGGCAGATTTCTGAGTTTGAGGCCAGCCTGGTCTACAGAGTGAGTTCCAAAACAGCCAGGGCTATAGAAAAATAACAAAAAACAAAAACCCTGTCTCGACAAAACTAGAACAAACAAACAGACAAACAGAAAGCTGTGTACTCCCTGAGGAAAGGCACTGTGTCTAGGTTGAAGCAAATTCTTGGACGAGCCTGTATCCTTCAGGATATAGTAATAGGGAACTAAACATAATATCTGGAAGGACAGAATGTGTTCATTTATTTAACTTCCGTACTAGGTCTAGGTGGGCATGATTTTAAGTAAGACAAAATATGTGGGTGTCTACCTTGCAGTAGCTGTGAGGGTGGCAGGAAGAATCCTAACAGAAGTCTAGGGAGTTGGTACAAAGATTCTGCTTCCATACATAGAGCATCAGTGAGGAACATTGCCAGTACTCCCATAGATTAGAATTAACCACATGTTTATTTAAGAGAGTCTAGAAGAACTCTGTAAAGTTGAGAGTTTCTCTTTAGTTTTAGGATGTCAGGATTATTCAATCTGTAGAAAATAAAGCAGCTATCAGGAAGATAACTTGAGGTTAAAAGCTTTCTTTTTTCTTTCCTTTTCTTTCTTCCTTCTTTCCTTTCTCTCTCTCTCTTTTTTAGTGACAGGTTCTCTGTTATGTAGCCCTGGTTGTCCTGGAACTCACTCTGTAGTCCAGGCTGACTTCAAACTCACAGAGATCTGCCTGCCTCTGCCTCCTGATTGAGTGCTGAGAAAAAAGGCATGTACGTTCTTTTAGGGAGCAGATCTGTTTATTCTCACAGTGTTCCTGCATTGTGGTTTGTGAAGGTTTAGATGACTCGAGGCTTACAGATAACATTCTGCATTTCTGACTCGCAGGTTTTCTTGTTCTTTTAGATTTTTACAGAAGAAGTGTACCCAACATGCCATGACTTCCCTAGTGCCTGAAGTCAGAGTCTACCTGTCTAGCATTGAACTGACTTTTCTTATCTTCTCTGTTCTTTTAGAGTAGTCTCATTCTTTGAAGTGCTTCCATGGGACTCTGTCAGGATTGTTCTACCTTCATCTATTCCCACTTCCCTTGTGATAGTTTCTTAGAAATAACAACCTCTGCTGAGTCTGGTCTACGTGCAGCTCTGCTTCCTTGTCCCCAGACTGGCACATAACACCCATTCATTCTACTCCTTCGTGATGCTGCACATCACTGCTGATTTGGAACTCAAGTTAGGGCGTAATTGGAGATGATACGGAAAGGGAAGACTAGATTATTTAAAACGCTTGCTAGGCTGACAGTGTATTGCTTATTTCCTTGCTGGGGGCAGGGGACAGAGGGAGAAAGAAAGACAGACAGGCAGGCAAGATGTCACCAAGCAGGAGAGGTGTTGAATAACAGATATTACCTAGACTTTGGATCAAAGCTGGATTTGAGTTCCACCTCTGAGACCTGTGACCTTCAGCAGGTCACTGTGGTTTTCTGAGCTTCCCATTCCTCACTCCTGAAACTCAGGCGGGGACAGGGAGATCAGATAGGGGCTGAAGAGAAAGAAAGCTGAGGCCTGGGGGTGGATTTGTCAAGCAGACTCTTAGAAGAAGGAAGAATTACTATAAGGTTTATGAACAATGGATTTCTAAGGCCGTTTTTATGCTATGATAAAGTGTCAATGACTAACTGGGTAATTTATAAGAAACACAGATTTATTTCTTACAGATTCGGAGTCTGGAAAGCTGAAGACCAGTGAACCCGGCATTTGGCAAGGACTTCTTATTGTGCCATACTGTGGTGGAAGCCAGAAAGATGAGGGAGTGAAGTCCCTTTGCCCTCGTGTGGTTTGCTCTCCCTCTGTGGGGGTGCTTTTAGAAGGGTCCCCTAACCGCACAGCATAGCTGGTCCAGACGACGGGAATTCTGCCTCCGGGAGTGGCTGGCTCATGGGCTCTTGTTTTCTCATTGCAGTTTTTCCACTACTCACAAGGACAAGTGTACATTGGGGATTATCCACCGTTTAAAGACCGCGTCACCTGGGCTGGGGACCTTGACAAGAAAGATGC
This sequence comes from Dicrostonyx torquatus, assembly GCA_028555095.1. Classification (NCBI taxonomy): domain Eukaryota; kingdom Metazoa; phylum Chordata; class Mammalia; order Rodentia; family Cricetidae; genus Dicrostonyx; species Dicrostonyx torquatus. The sequence continues at coordinate 886,124 of JAQHUG010000119.1, forward strand.
ATCCATCAATATAGAAAATATTCAGTCTGTTCACAACGGCACCTATATCTGTGATGTCAAAAACCCTCCTGATATCGTTGTCCGGCCTGGGCACATTAGGCTCCACGTGGTGGAAATAGGTACTTCCCACAGTGGTTGGCGTGATGGGACAGGGTCTTTTGTCACCTGTAACTGGAAAATAAGATCTATGTTTCAAGATACATTTGAAAGGAGATGTTTTGGTTTTTTTTTTTTTTTAAAGAATCTTTTTTAAATGACGTATTTATTTTTATTTTATGTGCATTGGTGTTTTGCCTGCCTGCATGTCTGTATGAGGGTGTCAGATCCCCTAGAATGGGAACTACAGACAGTTTGTGTGGGTGCTGGGAATTGAACCCAGGTCCTCTGGAAGATCAGCCAGTGCTCTTAACCACTGATCCATCTCTCCAGCCCCCGGAATTTATTTTTGTGGTGTTGGATATCAAACCCCAGTCCTTATAAATGCTGGCCAAGTACTCTACTGCTGAGCCACATCCCCAAGCCTGAAGGGATGGTTTTTGCCTTCCAGCTGTGCCGTCCTTCTCTGGACTCTGCGGCTCAGCCCAGCAGAGCCGATGGTTGGGGAGCTGCTGCCCAATCAACACCGCAGTGGCTTCCCTTTCCACACCTCTCTCTGGCCCGTGGCTCTGATTTCGGGCATGTTAGCTATTTAGTGTTAAGAGCAAGATCGACCAAATTCACTATGGCTGGATGAAGTGGGCTGTAGGAAAAGGAGATTGAGACTGTTTGATATTGTCAAGGGTGATATTTTAGTGTCTCCTAGAGCAATACAGAAATTTCTTCCCTTGTTTGAGGATATGCAGGGGATTCAGGTTCCAGTGTCTCTTCTTGAGACAGCCTTCTGCTGCCATGACTGGTGTAAATCCGTATCTCCAGATTTGCTTTGAGTATAGAATGGGGAGGAGGGATTGTGGGTGTAGAAATGCTTGACTCTCCAGGTCATTTTCAACTGATGGGCATGCCATCTGTGGCTCATCCTCAGATGCTGCTCTGTGTGTTGGCTAATTTGAAGACGATAAGTAAGATGGTAACTGATAAAGGAAGACTCCTGCTTGTTAACAAACTCTGTTTCTTCTCTCTGCGCCCCCTTCCCCCACCTCCTCCTGTTCTCTCCTCTAGACAATTTGTTGGTGTTCCTGGTGTGGGTGGTGGTGGGCACTGTCACTGCCGTGGTCCTTGGCCTCACCCTGCTCATCAGCCTGGTTCTGGTGGTCCTCTATCGAAGGAAGCACGCGAAGCGGAATTACGCGGGGTAAGAGCTGCGATCTGTTAGTGACGGGTTGGCGAGAAGAAATCAGGCTGTATAAAAACGTACTTCTCTGTGGGAAAGGCACCGTGAGGGACTCTCTGTGTTTGCTCTTCCATCGGGCCCTAGCGGTCCCAGTGTTATGGCGTGAGGAAGCAAGTGGCAGTGGCTTGCTGCTAGCTGCAGAAGATGCCAGTCTTTCCTCTGTCGCTTCCTTCTGAGGCCTGGGGAGATGAACTGCTCTGTAGCAGTCAGGCACTGAGTTTCAGTACCTTCCACTCAGCAATTAAAATTTTAAGCCACAGACACCACTTACCTCAAGGGTTTAATTTTCCCAGGCATGGCGGCACACGTCTGTAATTCTAGTACTTGGGAAATATTTCAAAGTCATACTTGGCTACACAGTGGGTTTGAGGCCAGCCTGGGCTACATGAGACCTTGTCTCAGAATAGCCCCGGGACCTGGCAAGATTGTTGAACAGGTAAAGATGGTTGCCCCCAAGATGAATGGCCAGAGTTTGATCCCTGAAGTCCATATAGCAGGAGGGACCTAACTCTCTCATGAAGTGTCCTTTGACCTCCATTCGCATGCCATGGTATACATGTGTGCCCTCCCCACCTCGAACTCCCCCACACAAATAAATGTAAAAGAAAAAATTGAAATGAGAAAAAAAAAGTTTAATCATAATGTGTTGCTATTGATCCTACAAGGGCCTTCCTTTTGCTCTACGGAGATGCTCTGCCAGTACGTGACCCTCTAGGCCCTGTGTGATGCAGGGCTTCTCTTCCGCTGTCGTTCCCACCCCACTACGACCCAAGCAGCTTCATCACTTTGCTGTTTCTTGGTTGTGTGCACCTAGTGTGGGAGAGTAAGAGCTAATGTGAAAACGTAACAGGAAGAAGGAAGAGGTGGATCTGTTTGATGTCACACAAGGGACACCTGAGTGTAGGGCTGGGTCTAACTGCAAGACGTTCTCTTTTCCCCACTCCAGCTGGAAAGCTAACCCATATAGCTTTCACGCTATAGCACTCACGCGGTAAGACTGGGGGTGAAGGCTGCATTCAAGTTGCTCTAGCCTGGGCAGCATCACACACGCACAAGCTAACTTGTACCATCCTAGAGGAACTATGATTAGAGAGGTCTGCATGCCCGGATGGTGGGAGTCTCTCTCTGTGGGCTCTGCTGACCTCCAGTTGTTAGGAGTGCTGTGCTTAAACAAGTCTGGCTCTTCTGATTCAGGTATTACTTGCTTGGAATGCGTCTGTTCTGCTGACTCTTGCTCCTTTGCATGGGGTGTGTTTTGTGATTAAATACAGCAGGATTGATGGTTCTTCAGGACCGTAGTTTTTGTTTGGGGTTGATAAAGTGGACAAGAAAATGTTTCTTTGGTCCTGCATGGCACCATGGTTGCTGCTGTTCTTAATTTGGTCATCTCCCTCCTACCACCACCATTTTCTGCGTTTCTTCCTTGGTACGCTGGGACCAGGTCCTTCTTATCTTCCCTTCTTTAAAAAACAGTTGACATAGAAGACATATTGGCACAGTAACAAGACTGCATCTCCTCTTCTGCTCCACTAGACACATGTAACTGATCACATTGCCCATTATGTGTAACGTGTACATGTTCAGCCCGTTCCCCTTGTGGACACTAACCAGCAGCTTGGTGCTAACACAACAGCTATTGTGGTTTGTTCATAGGTGTGGCGTTTGACCATACTGAAACCATAAAACATCCAGATGAAGTTAGGTTCATCTCAGCGTGTATGTGTGTGTGCCCTTCATATAAAATACGTGTGTGTGTGATTTCCATACATGAATTTTATTGTCAATGATTTAAGACCTTCTTTGTAAGCCGGGCGGTGGTGGCGCACGCCTTTAATCCCAGCACTCGGGAGGCAGAGGCAGGCGGATCTCTGTGAGTTCGAGACCAGCCTGGTCTACAAGATTTAGTTCCAGGACAGGCTTCAAAGCCACAAAGAAACCCTGTCTCGAAAAACCAAAAAAAAAAAAAAAAAAAAGACCTTCTTTGTGTTAGAATAATTGAACAGTTTGACTGAGGGCATGTAGCCTCCCATTCCAGAGAGGGCAGTTTGCAAAGTGCCCAGGATGCTTTGGTTTTAGTAATGATGCTTTTTAAATGTGATCTTCTCTAGACTCCCTTACTTCTTAGATTATTATGTCGGCACTAATGACCCAGCCCTAATGACCTCTTTCCTGTTCAGTTTCCCTGACTTATTCATGAGGTAGCATCTGATGCTTCTCACAGAGTTCAGTCCATGTGATATTCCGTGTGGCATTCCAGAGTTTTTCATGGGTCATGACTTCCTGGCTGTTTGTGTTTGGAGGCTTTTGTGTGTTTTTTGGTTTTGTTTGATTGTGATGTTGATAGGGAAACAAAATGTGGGGAACTAAAGAATGAAAGGAGAAGGGGAGCCACAGTGCTGGATCTGGATGTCGCCCTGGGAGTTTTGAGATTCATCCAGATGAGGCTTTCCTCTGATGATGACTAAAGCACTCTGCCATTAAGCAAGTAGAACTTGCCCCTTTAAACATTTATCCTGAACCGGGGTGGATGGCAGGAGGAAAGACAGCACAGCGCACAGACAGGAAACAATGTTGCTACTTGCCACCCTCGGTGGCAGCTGGCTGCCTTAGAAGAATGCCAGAGTTGGAGGACAGAGGATAGTTTGAAGCTGTTGATGGTCTGGAGCCCCACCGTTTTGTTTCCTGCTTGCTGTTGTGCATCTGTTGCTTCATTGTGCCGTCCCGTGCATCTCTGTACTTTTGTTTCCATTTATTGTGAATTTTTGTTTTCACATTTGTTCTTCAAATCGTCACCTCATCAGCTGCAGTACATCAGAGCGTTTGTCACCAGTTAAACAGGCTCCACGGAAGTACCCCTCCGACACAGAGGGCCTAGTAAAGAGTCCGCCTTCCGCCGGATCTCACCAGGTAACAGCTGATGGCACTCTGCGCTAAGGTTTGGAACGCTCTAACTTCTTGGGTATGAAGGAGAATACTGTGATATCCTCACTGTAATAGACATGCAGAGAAAGGGAGGGAGCTGGAAGAATGAAAGGGCTGGTCTGAGAAGACCCCAGGAAAAAAAATATATATATAGTAAAGAACTGATCTTAGGGAAGTTTCTCACCAAACCACCACTAATGTTTATGAAAAGGTGTCTCCTTTGGCCTAAGTGCAAGTAGCAAGTGGCTTTGTCAGCTATTATAGTCTTCAGTTGCCCTAGAAAATAAAATCTAGTAAAGTGTATTCTAAAGTACTCTGTAAGAATTTAACAGGGAAGAACTGGGGCGCTACTTCATTCGGTAGAGTTCTTGGAAGAGGACCTGGGTTCAGTCTACAGAACCCGTATAAAGGAAGAGGGGCAGCTGGATGTGGTGGTAAGCACTTAAAGTCACAGTGCTGGGGAGGTAGGGACAATGGACCCCTTAGGTTCATCGACCAGCTAGCCTAGCCTAATTGGCCAGTCCAAGGTCCCATTGAAAGAATGTGTCTCGCTGGGCATGGTGGCCCATGCCTTTAATCCCAGTTCCAGGGAAGCAGAAGCAGGTGGATCTCTGTGAATTCAAGGCCAGCCTGGTCTACATAGTGAGTTTTAGGACAGCCAGGGCTATGTAGAAAGACCCTGTCTCAAAAAAACCGAGAGAAGGGGAGACTCTGTATCCAGAGAAAGAGGGATAGAGAGAGAGAGGCCCTGAATCCAAAGACAAGTGGATGGCACCTGAGAAACCACATACATTCAAGGTAGTTTTTAATGCATGCACACATTTTCATGCAGGCACATGTGCACACACAGAAATTAGCAGGGAAAGTTGGTGTTCTCAGTGTTAATAATAAAGTCAGAAATTTATTTCATGACCAGCCACAGTGGTCAGGATTTATGATGCAGAGTACCAGAACATTTGTTTTCAGGGAAAAATTGATATTCTTGGTATTGATAATAAAACAGAAAATTGATTTTCTTTAGGGAAAAAAATTGAGGGGCTGGAGAGATGGCTCCAACAGTTGGGAGCCCTTGACCGCTCTTGCAGAAGAGTTGGTTCAGTTCCCAGAACCCACATGGTGATGCACAATTATTTCTAACTATAGCCGCAGGCAGTCCAGTACCCTCTCCTGACCCCATAGGCTCCAAGCACAGATGTGATGCACGCACAGATGTTCAGGCAAAATATTCAAACACATAGAAACACTGTCATCTGGATAATTTTAGGCCGATGAATATGGAAGAGTGTTTGGTTCCTACTTACTGTAGGAAGTTCTGAAGAGAAAGTCTTTCATTTGGAATTTAGCACAGGACCCAACTCCTGCTTCATACTGTGTTTTTACTGCACCGTTTTGAACTGTAGCCATGTTTTTGTCAAAGCTTCAGAGGTTTTTGCAGTCTGTGTGGAATAGGGACCATTAAGGAGGTGATTGCTAAAGGGACTGATTTTCACAAACAGTAAAAAGGATATTTATGTTCCATAAATAATATTTGAGGTCTTATTCTTTGGGTTTACATGTGGTGAGGGAACTTAACACCAGTCAGGAAACTGAGGCATTGTGCTGACTTTCTAAGGCACAGCACGCTGTCAGGATTGGGATTCACACCCAGTCTCATAGACAGTGGGTGTTCTATGGCAGCCGCACCAGACTCATAACCTGTTCTTGTCCTCCACTCCTTCCATTGCCTCAGTTTACTGATTTGGGCCCTGGTGAGGAACAGAACTGTAATGAAGTCAGGAGAGTTACAAATAGATTTAATGGCTAAAGAAGCCTTGAGTACGTTCTGTTCTGCCCAGAGTTCTTCTGCTGAAAACAAACACTTGGTTTCAAACAATAAGACAATGGCTTTTTGAGACATTGTAAACTAGGTCATGTTGCTGGGCAGGGTGGGCAGTGGCACATACCTTTAATCCCAACACTCGGGAGGCAGAGGCAAGTGGATCTCTGTGAGTTGGTCTACAAGAGCTAGTTCCAGGACAGGCTCCAAAGCCACAGAGAAACTCTGTCTCGAAAACAAACAAAATAAAAACGAACAAACAAACAAACAAAAAATAGGTCATGCAACACTAACCCTCTCAAAGAAAGGAACAGTACAGGCAGGCCCTGTGGTTGCACCAGCGTGCCACAGACTAATGCAATGGGGGAAAGTGGAAACGCGTGGCCTCAGCTGTGTCACTGAACGGAGGACATGAACCTGAGAGTTTTGGCTGGGTGTGGATTTGTGCATAAGTGGTAGAATGCTTCTGAGACCTGGGAAAGAACCTCCTGTAAAAAACAGAATCCCCAGTGCTTGGAGCTCACTGGGAGCTGGGACTGGTTTGTGGAGAAATCTGTTAGCGCTGGTGCTCAGAGTAGCACACCATTGTAGGTGCTTACAGTAATACCCAGATAAAGAGTACTCAGGACCCCCTTTTTACAGAGCTTGAAAAGAAGCCTTTAGAGATTCCAACTAATCCAGAAGTAATTGAGCTGTATGCCACAACAGAGTCCAATAGCGCCCAGCAATCCGGGACCCAATAGTATAGAATTTATGATGTCTGGTACCAATCAAAAATGACTAGGCATATGGCCAGGTGTGGTAGCATACTTGTAGTACCAGTACTTGGGAGGCTGAGACACAAGGATTGCCTAAAGACCAAGCTGGGCTACATAGAAACCCTTCCTCAAAAAGGGCTAAGGGAAACTAGGCATATAGGAAACAGGTAGCCCGTGCTCACTGTGGCAGCACATCTACCAAAACTGGGATGATACAGAGAAGATTAGCATAGCTCCTGTATAAGGATGACATGCAAGTTTGTGAAGTGTTCCATTGAGAGGAGGAAGGGAGGGAGGGATGGAGGCAGGAGGCAGGTAACTAAAAGAAATCAGTGGAAACCAACTGTCCACTGGGGTCTGGGAGCTGGAGAGATGACTCAGCAGTTAAGAATGCTTGCTGTGTTTGCAAAGGAACTAGGTTTGGTTCCTAGCACCCACAGAGTAGCTCACAGTTGTCTATAACTCCAATTCTAGGGGATCTGACACCCCCTTCTGGCTTCCTTGGATACCAGGCACACACATGGTACACATACATATATGCAAGCAAACATTCATACACATAAGACAATAAACCCTTAATATAGACCCAGAAATGATGGAGATAATGGGATTCTTAAATAAGGATGGTAACCTGGGCGGTGGTGGTGCACATCTTTAATCCCAGCACTCTGGAGGCAGAGGCAGGTGGATCTCTGTGAGTTTGAGGCCAGCCAAGAACTAGTTCCAGGACAGGCTCCAAAGCTACAGAGAAACCCTGTCTCAAAGAACTAAAAGGAAAAGAAAAAGAAAAAAGAATTATGGTGAAGATGTTTTCTTACAAGCAGGAGCTAGAACTTTGCACATAATGAGGAAGGAAAGACAGGTCAGACAGGCGGAGTGAGGAATGAAAACACTGGGTGCCGCTCACAGACCAGAGCAGCTGTGCTGCCTCAGATGCAGTCCCAGCGCAGGCCGGGTAGAGACACACTGACCACAGGCTTGAGGCCAGCATGAGTTACAGAGTGGGACTGATGAAAATGCAGCGGGGGGGGAACCACAACAACAAAGATTAGCAATAGATTCTATCCAAAATGAAGTATGCTGAAAACAAAATATAACCAGAATTTTTCCTTTAATTCTTTTCTGGGGAAGGGGGGCAGCCTTTGACTATGACTGAAATCAAAGGAAGCAAAACTAAGAATGAAAAGGGACTTAGTAAACTCAGCCATATTAATTACACTGATTATGAATATTCAGAATACTCCAGTTAAAAGTTGAAGGGGTCAGGAACCTCAGTGGCAGAGTGTGTGTGTGTGTGTGTGTGTGTGTGTGTGTTTTGCCTGTCTGTGGAATTTGTGAAACCATTGACAATACTACGAAATGAATCGTATGATTTTCAGATTTATTGGGTAGGTTTGTTTTGTTTTAATGATTGTTTCCATGGTCATGCTAGGTCATATCAGAGGCTTCTATGCTAGGGTTCAAAATCTACTTCAGATAATCGTCAGTTCCCACAAGCCTCAGACACTAGTAGTCCTAATGGATGCTTTTGCTCACCTCAGCACCACCTTCAGATAATGTGCCTGCGTACATCCCTCCCAGGCTAGCCGCTCCGGAGAGTCCCAGGAGTGCCTCGGTATCTGAGGGTACTTTGTGTTCCCTCTGTGTTCGTCCAGGGCCGCAGCATTATCGCTAGAGGTGAAGTTCAAGTGCACTCTCTACTCATCCTCTGTAGCACAATTAACAAAAACAGAAGTTGGGGTTCAACCTGAAGGTCAGCAGAAAAGTCTCTGGCTCTTACCTCGACCTCAGTCCGAAATGGCGATCTTGCCTCCAGGAATCTCAGAATGAGACTGTGTGTGAGAGCTGTCTCCTCCCACTTTATAATCCTCTCTAGTGCTAGGATTAAAGGTGTGCACCCCTACCGCCTGGTTTCTGTAACAACTAGTTTGGCTACTGAGATTAAAGGTGTGTGTTGCCACTGCCTATAAGGCCGATCAGTGCAGCTGTTTTATTCTCTGAACTGCAGACAAGCTTTATTAGAATACAAATGAAATACCCCTACAATCCTCTGCATAGTTTCTTTTTTCAGATTTGTTTTTTGGAGACAGGGTCTTGTCATACGTAGCCCAGCCTGGCCTTGAACTTTAAGCAATTTTCCCATCTCAGACTACTAAATGCTAGGGTTACAAGGGACCACCACTATGACTAGCTTCAAACTATCTTCTTTTATAGCCCTTTTTTCTCAGCCTTGGATGGCTGCCTTGCTTTTGGCATCATGTAAAAATCATGAAAGGAAGAAACTCCGGGTCTCCTCGTCTGCAGTTTTTATTATGAATGAGACATTTGCCAGAAGCCCTCATAGACTTTTTTTTTCTAGCCCCTTAGGCTAAGAGCAGGTCAAGTCTTCTAGTCACCTGCAAGGGTCAGTAATTGTGATGGACTGAAATAACATCTTGATTCACCCTAGGGACCCGAATGAAGTCCTTTGTCTCAGAAAGAAATGATGGTAACTAGCAGAAGCACAGGAAGGCTCTGCCAACATAGCAGGAGGCAGGATAGGTTTGGGAGTTGAGTTAGAAAGGCTCTGGCTGAAACATCACCCTTCACAATAGCCATAAATAGCATAAAATATCTTGGAGTAACTCTAACCAAACAAAATATACAAAGAACTCAGGAAATTGGTCATCAAAAGAACAAATAACCCAATAAAAAATGGAGTACAGACCTAAACAGAGAACTCTCAACAGAGGAATCTAAAATGGCTGAAAGACACTTAAGGAAATGTTCAACATTCTTAGTCATCAGAGAAATGCAAATCAAAACAACTCTGAGATTCCATCTTACACCTGTAAAAATGGCCAAGATCAAAAACACTGATGACAACTTATGCGGAGAGGGTGTGGGGGAAAGGGAACACTCCTGCATTGCTGGTGGGAGTGCAAACTGGTACAGCCCCTTTGGATATCAGTATGGCGATTTCTGAGAAAATTAGGAAACAACCTACCTCAAGACCCAGTAATACCACTTTTGGTTTATATACCCAAAGGATGCTCAATCATACCACAAGGACATGTGCTCAACTATGTTTATAGCAGCATTGTTTGTCATGGCCAGAACCTGGAAACAACCTGAATGCCCCTTGACTGAAGAATGGATAAGAAAAATGTGGTACATTTACACAATGGAGTACTACACAGCCCAAAAAATAATGACATCTTGAAATTTGCTGGCAAATGGATGGATCTAGAAAACATATTAAGTGACGTAACCCAGACACAGAAAGACAAATATATGTACTCACTCATAAGTGGCTGTTAGACATAAAGCAAAGAAAACCAGCCTACAGATCACAATCCCAGAGAACCTAGACAAAAACGCGGACCCTAAGAGAGACATACCATGGATCTAATCTACATGGGAAATAGAAAAAGACAAGATCTCCTGAGTAAACTGGGAGCATGGGGACCATGGGAGAGGGTAGAAGGGGAGAGGAGAGCTCAATAAAATCAATTAAACAAAAATAAAAGGAAGGCTCTGCCTAGAGCTTGGAGCACTATAGCACAGGAGGAAAGATGAGCAAGAAACTTCCCTTTATCAAGCTTAAATTTTACCACAACTGGCTTAAGCTGATTTGTGTGACTATTTGAGGAGCTGGTTTTCTGGGTCATTTTCTGGAAAGAGTCAATACTTGGTATGCAAAAGACAAGTATCTGGAGAGCGGCAATTTGATGGCATATTTATGTATTTGTCCCTGGGAAGTTTCAAGATCTCATGCACCTTCCCATTTAGTCTCCACAGTGGTTCTGCATGATGTATTATTTTATCGCCTGTGTTGCTCTGAAGGCTTCTGTGGGTTGGAGCGATTCTGGCAGAGCTGGCCTTTAGACCTCAATTGTCTGGTTCTAAGACACACGCAAATTCTTCCCTGCTTGACCAATTCTTCTCAACTCTCTCGATAATCAGAACTGATCTCGTTTGTCTCAGAGTCAAAACACACAGCGTTTCGCTTGTATTTGCCTTTTAAGACACAGTAAAGTAAATCCTAGAAATAGTGTTTGGCCAACAGTTGTTGAGCGCATGGTGAAGGCAGATGTTCCCCCTCAGGGAGTGCTAAGGGGTTGCAGGTGAGTCTTTCAGGCTGTGAAGTAGACACAGCTGGGTCTCTGAGTTCCAGGCCAGCTAAGGCTACAAGAGTGAGACCCTGGTCTCAAAAAAGAAAAAAAAAAAAAAAGTGACCCATTGTATGCCTGAGAGACGAGAGTCAAATTATGCAACGCAGAGTCTCTGCAACGTGTACTGCGGGACATTATAAGGACCGTCAAGTGGAGTTGCTAGAAGGACCTTCTTTTTGGACTTCCTTCCACCTTCAGCAGTGTGTTCTAGTATGAAATTAAATTTGATAGAGGTAGAACTGAGAGCTGATCACATCTCTTGTTAAACTAAAAGAATAGACCACCTCAAGCAGTGTGCTTCTTGAAACTGTGGTTTGTTTTTTTGAAGCAAGATCCCTCTGTGGCCCTGAACTCACAAAAACCCCCTGCCTCTGCTTCCCAAACACTGGGATCAAAGGTGAGCACCACTGCACCTGATTTGAAACATTTTAAAGGCCTGTTTTTGTAGTAAAGTATTGGGGTGGTGGCCAAACAAAATTTTCACTTCGTTGATTTGTAGTAGCTGTCGGGGGAAAGTTAGAGGCTGAACGCTGAGTTGTATAGTGAGGCATCTAGGCTCCCGTGGGTCCGAACGCTGCTCTTTTCCATCTGTCTTCTTACTCACCCTCATGTGGCTCTCCTAGAAGTAGTGAGCTCACTTCTCAATCAGTCTTATTTCCCTGGATTCTCCTGAAGTCCAAAGCAGCCTCATTGTCAAAATCAAGGTCCTGAGGTGTGCTCCCCAGAGAGACCCCAGTGACCACCATCTTTTAACTAGCTCCAAAACCAGGCTTCCGAGACCTGTTCTAGACGGAGCTGATCCCTGACCTCAGCCATGCCCCGACTGCATTGCGTTATACATCCCTTCATCTGGCCTGGCTCCTCCATAGTCTCAAAGTTCTAGGTGACTGAGTAACAAAGACCCTGACATTATCCCGGTCGTTCTCGGAGGGGAAGAAGGCATTGGTAGGCAATGGTTTGTCCTTCAGTTGCCAGTCCAGCCTCAGTTTCATTGCCTTTCCAGGCAGCCTCAACGTGAAACACAATACTGTCTGTCGTGAGATACTTACTGGAATTTTAACATTTTCTGGCTGGTGCAGAGGCGTCTGTGTTTTTCTTCTCGTAGTTTTCTGCGCACACGCGGTGTAACACCACCACTCCAAAGAGATGTTCTTAAAACTGCCAACTCTGCAGATGAGTCAGGCGGGCACCGTGCTTTTGGTGTGCTGGATCAGTTACCTGTTGTAAAGTATACTTGCGTGACGTGGTGCTGGCGGTCACAGCTGTCATCCGACAGCATGCACTGCCCAGCGCTGCCTAGGTTATTCACCGGTACCACTTCCATCTCATCACAAGGCCCAAAGGCCTCATCGTTAGAGCTTATTTAAAGTATGCCCGATGCCACCACGTGGCCTCTGCCAGTCTGCATAGAGATTCTCCTGAATTCTGAGTGTGCCTCTACCCGAGTTCAGATAGGTCTCGCAACTGACTGGTTTTACTGCTTCTGAGCTAGCATTGCTCAGTGCTGCACAGCCCTGCCCCTGGACCTTTCTCCTCTGTGGGACTCCGACTGCTGGCCTCTGCAGGATCACAGTCTACACTCTGGAGGGCACAGCTGCACAGGTTGGCCTCCTGGCTGCTGAGAATTTGGCTCCTGCACTTGCTGTTTTGGTACAGTAGAGAACAGAAAGACACCATCGGACTTCTCAAAGTTCCCTGGATCGAGAGACAAGTACGGCCTGACTTAGGGTCGTACTGCATTTTTCTTTTTAAACCAGAGCTGTTCTGTTATTTACAATTCTACAGGTTTAAAAGGAATTGAAAAATCATAAATGTAAACCGCCCTCTGGCAGTTAAATCAGCCTCTGCCCAGACTCTCCCCCGCACCCCCCCCCCAAGAGTCAGGCTTCTCCTCGGCCCCTAGAAGTCCAGCCTTTCTTGCTCTCCTGGATTGGACTCTGATGGCCACCTTGGACTTTGTTGGCTTCCTCAATGCTGAGGGGGAAGAGGAAGACTTGTACTTGAGGTTTTCTTTACCTTTCTTAGATTTTGAATTAAAACGAATTAGAAGGACAATTAAGCAGTTTTGGACCTCAGAGGGGCCCTCTGGGAATGCAGTTCGGTGGTGGAGGGCATCCCCAGCCTGCCCAAGACCTGAGGACGGTCCTGAACACCAAAGAGAAGCGGGGATGTGGTGCACAGAGCAGCAAGCCTTTAATCAGTCATGGTAGAGTCAGACTGAAAACACTATATTGTATTTATATTGAATATTTAAAGTTTCAAGATTTATATGTGTAAAGGGACCAACACAAATTATATGGATGACATTTTCTACCAGGATGATTCTGAAACTCAAGACCTCAGTGGCCCTTGGGTGGGTCAAGGGCCCAGTCTACTCCTTTTGCCCAGTCTCAGTTGCAAAGGCTGATGAGTGCTTTGGCATCTGGTAAAATAAGGGACATTGCCAAGAAAGAATAATATTTTCATAGAAATGTCTAAGTATACACAAAACCAAAGGGAATAATAGAACTAATTTTCATGTACCATCTTTGGTGGCTTCAGGGGATGTCCACTCTGTTTTTAAGGTCTCTCCCAAACATATAAGAAACCTTGACTCTTCAAAGGGGAGGAGTCCCTGCTTTGAAAGCCTAGAGTATGCTATAATGATTGCTTCTGTTCCTGGAGCTTAGGGACCATCAGTTTTTCCAAGCCTCTAATTTGACTTCTCTTTTCCAGGGCCCAGTCATTTACGCACAGTTAGACCACTCTGGTGGACATCACAGCGGCAAGATTAATAAGTCGGAGTCTGTGGTGTATGCAGACATCCGGAAAGACTAAGAGAAGACCCCAAACATACCTTAAGCAAGAAACAAATCCAAACTGGACTCTTGTGCAGAAGATGCCCATAACCACGTGCGGTCTCGAGGACTCAAGCAAGGACAAGCACATGTATACTCAGAGAGAAAAGAAAATGTATATAAAGGATATGTATATTCTATTTAATCTTCCTGACGTGAGAGGCCAAGTGTTGCATGATGAAGAAATGGTTTGCGTCTACGTAAGTGTAAATTGTCTTGCTGTTTCTGTGTATCCTTTCAGAGTCATTTCTATTGGATAGTTTCAGAAGCATCCCCATCATCGAATGATAAGGTTTGCCTTATTGGAGACTTCGCAGAATTGTTAGTGTCCCCAACAGACGTGGCCTTTTCACCTAAGGGCTCAACCAGTCTTAGCATTTCTTGTAGTTAGAGAATGAGGTGTTCAGGGGAAGGGAGTCTCTCACAGTATCAGAACCATTTTCTCGTGCTAGCTGGCACACACCATCCATTAGCCATGCCACCTGGGGACAGGAAGAATTTTTTTGTTGGTGCTATTCTAAAATTTTCGCTCGAGATTGTCCTCACCATCCTTCAGTGGATGCTAAGGTCTCGCTAATAGGCTTCTGTCCCTGTGCGAACAGCACAGCTGACTGAGGGTATTCGTGGTTAAAAGGGTACAGATTGCAGAGCCCAGCAGGACATTAGCATGGGAAAGACTTCAGGGGAGGGGGGCAGCATTCTCTTTTCTTCTTCCCAGCAATTCTGTGAAGGAACTGCACATTCCAGACATCTCCTACCAGGTGCTTTACCCTCTCCTTGCTATGCTGAGATGATGTATCTGATACTGATGCTCTGAGGCCTTTGTTCAAATGACACCTCTTAATGGCCTCCTATATCTGGTCCTCTCTGCCCAGTCAGTGCCAGATCCTCGGAGGGCCCAAGCCAACCTTCTTCCCTAGGCTGAAGCAGTTTGCTGCCAGCATCCTGGGTTGAGTTGGCAGCCTGGTTCCAGCTGCTTGCAGGACCGTGCTGAGACCTCACAGCCTTATACCCCATACCACATCCTCTGGAGTATGTGTATTCTGCATGCTGGGGCCTGGCTGCAGATAACAGTGAGGTCATGTCCAGGTAGCAGACCTGCCCTTCCCGTGTGCCCTGACTGGAAGAGGCATCCTAAAACTTACCTGCAAATTGTGAAGGGACACATAAAAGATTACAGATTAAGATTCCTGTCTGTTTTCTCAATGGAAATGTCTCCAGCTAGGGAGAAGTATCAAGTCCATTGTTACTTTTTGATATTTTCATTTGTACTTCTGTGAATACTTTAATACATTTTTTCAATTTCTGAGTGGTGGTGTCTGCTTATTTTTAATCAAAAAGAAAAAGAGAAGCACTGGGTGGTAGCAGTAGCACAGGCCTTTAATCCCAGCACTCGGGAGGCAGAGACAAGCAGATCTCTGTGAGTTCAAGGCCAGCCTGGTCTACAGAGCTAGTTCCAGGACAGCTTGGGCTGTTACACAGAGAAACTCTGTCTCAAAAAACCAGAAGAAAAAAAAAGAGAGAGAAGCCTTTTCATTTGTACCAATGCACACCAGCCTTTCTCTGGTGTACACCACCTGTGTGACTACTTCAGGGCCTTTGTGCCACTGTCCCCAAGGCCTAAAGCAAGACTTGTGTGGATTTTTCTGCATGGCATGTTCTCTAGCTCCTTAAGTCTGTGTTCAGATGTCCCTTTAGAGAGCTCCTGCAACATATAAAAGCTACCTCCGGCTGGTAAGATAGCTCAGTAAACCTGACAACCTAAGTTAGGTCCCCGAATCCACATGCTGTAAAGAGGGAACTGGGTCCCGAGAGCTGTCCTCTGACTGTCACTTTGAGTGTGCCCAAGTGCACACACAACACAGATGCGCATTTAAAATGGTTTGAAATAAAATCGCAGCTCCCTAGCCCTATCAGTTCTGCTCCTGCCAGCTGAGTGGTCACCTCTGGTCTCCCCCCAAGAACACAGAGAGCAAGACTTTGCTGTTTTGTTCATGGCTCCACCCAGTGTAGCAAAGCCCCGGGGACTTTTCAGCATGCTTGCTGGGCGAGTGTATCTCTCTCTTCAGCAGGTGATGTGGAGAACTGTCCTGGGCTGGACATTACACTACGCATGAAGAAACAAAAGGGGAGGATAAAGGTCCTTGAGCTCTGAGTCCCTCACATGGCAGTGATACCTAATCCCTCCAAGACTTGGCTTGTGTCAACTGTTCACCCTTCTCTTTTGTAACGCGCTGAACTAGTCAGCTGTGCTAGCCTTACACCCCTTTTTAGAAAGACTGTGGCTTAGGTTATATATATTTTGCTCAACCACTGTCAACTTAGCTAGCAGTGATGAACAGGGAGGGGTGGAGACTGTTTGGACTATAGCAGTGGTTCTCAACCCTCCTAAGGCTGCCACCCTTTAATGCAGCTCCTCATGTCATGGTGACCCCCAACCATAAAATGACTTTCATTGCTAATTCATAGCTGTATTTTTGCTACTGTTCTGAATCATAATGCAAATAGTTTTGGAGATAGAGGTTTGCCAAAGGAGTTGTGGCCCACAGGTTGAGAACCGCTGTTCTGAAGGAAAGCACCTCATTTCTTTATCCAGCTCACTGCTCCACATGTCCGACAGCAGTTTCCTCCCAGTTTTTCTCCAGGATCTGGGTGTGGGGCATGGGGGGATGGGAGGGTAGATGATAGCAATGTAGTCGTCCAGGATTAGTTTCAGTTTGAAAGACGGTTTGAAGATAGGGGAAAAAAAGAAAAGAAAAGTCTACATGGTCACTTAATCTGTCAAGAGCTGGTATTGCAAACAACACCACTGACCAAACAGAGGCGCTGCTTTCTCGTGATGTGGATGTGTTGCTGGTTACCAAGGATACGAAGTGAGTCCCAGACTTTCATAACTTCAGGCCCTTTGGATGGGAGAAATGGAACCCTCAGGGATTTCCATTATCTGTTCTCAAGGGAGAACTCAGTGTTGCTGGCCTTCCTCCTGCTGCCTGGGCTCTGGGGTCTCAGCTGCACAGACAGCATGCCAACCCCATCCGTAAGCTCTCATGGAGGCCTGGTCGTCCAGCAAGCTGAGCTGGACTAAGAAGGAACCTCTGGGATTCCTTCTGAAAGCAGTGGAGGTGGGTTTGATGCCAACAGGATCTCATCTGCCCTGTTTGGAGAACGTGAGGTTTTGCAGAGAAGGAGCCTGGCCACTGGGGCACTGTAGAAATGGTGGCAGGGATTTAGCGAGCACTTGCTTCCTGTAGAGTCAAGACCGTGTTATTCTGAAAAAACTTCAACATGCATAAAAGAAGAGTAAAATCGGTCTCCCTCATCCACCAGGGGTGATGGCACACGCCTGTCCCCCCAACACTTGAAAGGTTGAGGCAGAAGGATCAGGAATTGGACTATGTGAAATATTGTTTCAAAAATAGAAATGAAACCCACACTAGGCCAGATCAGAACTCTTAGGGTAGCAGGCACCCACATGGTACACATACATATGTGCAGGCAGGCAAAAGCTAATGCATATTAAATAAATTTAAAACTAGAATCATGGACATTGGGGAAGGATAACAAGTGAGAGCAGAGGATGGATAGTTGCACGTGCATGAAAATGCCATGCGCGAAACCCGATTATTACTGTGCTAACCTAAAAAAGTTAATTAAAAATATGGAAGCCAGGCAGTGGTGGCACACACCATTATTCCCAGCACTCAGGAGGCAGAGGCAGGGCAATCTCTGAATTCAAGGCCAACCTGGGCTACAGAGTGAGTTCCAGGACAGTCAGGGCTACATAGAGAAGGCCTACCTCAAATTTAAAAAATAAAAAGAATGACTACATCCTTGTGTAACATCATCTTGCCATGTTAAATTAAAACATTTCTTCTGAGTGTGAGAGCAAGCGCACGCCACCGTGTTAAGTGTGGCAGTCAGAGGGCAGCTCGGTGAGTCGGTTCTCCCATGGCCACGTGGGTCCTGCAGAACAAACTCTAGTCGGGGTCAGCAGCAAGCTTCCAAGCCAACTCGCTGGCCACATACACGTTTTGGAAGCTCCATTCCGAAAGCCAGAGTCTTGGCTTTATCCATTTCCCAGCGTGTAGTCAAATGTCCTTTGTTGTGAAGACGGCATTTTTACAAATGACTTCTTCAAATCAGGGTCCAAATGTGGTCCTAGTAAAGATTTGTGGGTGGGGGATGAGGGACGTCTGTTTTAAAGCCAAAAATGGGATCACGATGCCCTTGCAGTTTGCCTCTCCGTTGCCCTTTAGAGCACAGTGCCAACGAAGCCCCATGCCAGTAAGGAAGCCAGCCAGGACTCTGCTATGGATGTGGCATGGTATTTTAAGTCACGTAACTAGCAGACATTTTATGCTGTTCCCAGTTGGTCTTACTAGTAATTCTGTGGTTATTTGTACTTGTGAACTATTAAAGAGAAAACCTGCCAAATGTAAGCAATTGTCAGCCAGAGGAATCTCAGCAAAGGGTTGGACCAGCCCTTCTGGCCCTTGGAAATGGGACCTAACATCTGAGAGTGTCAGCAGGGTGGCCCTGAGGCCCCCTCCCTCCTCACATCCTTCCTAAAGCCTCCAGGAGCCCACAGGAAAGCCTGACTTTGTGGTTTGGAAGAAAAACATTTGGGAGCAAAAGGCAGAAGGGAGCTTGGGGATGAACAGACTGGGCGTGTTTACCAGGAGGGAAAAAGAGACCTTTCAGGCTCAAAGGGTCCCTGGGGACCTGCTGCTTCCAGCTTCCATTTCCTCCTGCAAACAGGACGTGAAACTTTATTGTCCTCTCATGGCTTTGGCATCCGTTTCTTTGCAGTGGGCTTTGTAGTGTGGCCTTTAGTGTTCCAGCCTTTAAGGGTGGGTTGCTTTTTGGTTTGGTTTTGTTTTTTAAGTCTCACTACGTCTGGTGCAAGAAGTCAGACATATTTAATATTCTTTTTTTTTTGGTTTTTTGAGACAGGGTTTCTCTGTGGCTTTGGAGCCTGTGCTGGAACTAGCTCTTGTAGACCAGACTGGTCTCGAACTCAAAGATCCGCCTGCCTCTGCCTCCCGAGTGCTGGGATTAAAGGTGTGCGCCACCACCGCCCGGCCATATTTAATATTCTCACACTTGCTTTTGCTCCTTGTCGTCAGACTGTGTGGCTGCCACACTGTGGTGGACAGTCTGCCTTGGAGGGTACTAACTGATGTCAGACATTGGCCCCTGAACCATGGCTCTGCTTAGGTGTGGGGAATAAAGGTAAAGGCAAGTTGGGCTGGAGAGATGACTCAGTGGTTAAGAGTACTGACGGCTCTTCCAGAGGACCCGGGTTCAATTCCCAGTACCCACATGGCAGCTAACAGCTGTCTGTAACTCCAAGATCTGACACCCTCACACAGAGATACATGCAGGCAAAATAACAATGTACGTAAAATAAATTATAAAATAACAAAAAGTTAAAGAGGGGCCAACTTTTGACTGGCGGTTTCTCTCTGAAGGAGACTGAACTTTAAATATAGACCATATTTTTGCTGCCTTTCTTCTTCTTTGGTACTAAAATTGTATGCTAAGTGGAGGTTAGTAAGCCATAGTGTGTGTGTGTGTGTGTGTGTGTGTGTGTGTGTGTGTGTGTGTGTGTGTGTGTGTGTGTGCGCGCGCTCACTGATTCAGAAATTTTCTTTTTTAATGTTTCATACTTCCCATGATTTTGTTTTGAACCCGAAGATGCCCGTTTCTCTTTTGGTTCCTTATTTTCGCCTCCTTGCCAGGCTCTCTTCCATGTGCTGCGGCTGCTTGGGAACACACACGGGAATAACATGGGGTGGTCTCGGTGGAGGGGCTCCCACTTTCCTGGGGTATTCATTGAACAGAGTATCTCTCACTTGACTCCTGTGTACACGTCTTACCCCTTGGACTCATGTTCCGGGGAGTTCCACTGCTGGTTTGGTTGTTGACAGCCTTCCTTGGGCTTGGCTTTGAAACTCTGCCTATCACCACAGCCTTCTCTGCCTTAGAACATTTTAAAAAGACCTTTAACTTACATTTTATTGTGTGTGCACACATGCGTGTGTACCACAGTGCGCATGAAGAGGTCAATGAATAACCTTTCCAAGTCTGTTTTCTTTCTACCGTGTGGACTCCCAACGGTTGAATTTTGGTCTCACTCAAGTTAGTGACAAGAACCTTTGCCCACTAGGCTATGGTGACAAAAGCCTTTACCCGCTAGGCTGTGGTGACGAGAGCCTTTACTCGCTAGGCTGTAATGACTAGGCTGTGGTGACAAGAGGCTTTGCCCGCTAGGCTGTGGTGACGAGAGGCTTTGCCCGCTAGGCTGTGGAGACAAGAGGCTTTGCCCGCTAGGCTGTGGTAACAAGAACCTTTGTCCGCTAGGCTGTGGCAACTAGAGGCTTTGCCCGCTAGGCTGTGGTGACGAGAGGCCTTGCCCGCTAGGCTGTGGTAACAAGAACCTTTGTCCGCTAGGCTGTGGCAACTAAAGGCTTTGCCCGCTAGGCTCTCACATCAACCCTTGAAATTCTTTCATTACATTTTTTCTTTATTTAGCTTTTAGACACTTAATGTTTAAATGATGTGTATGTCGGGGAGGTGTACGTGCACATGAGAGCAGGTGACTGAGGGCACCCCAGATCTCCCCTGGAGCTGTTACACATGGTTGGTTTGAGTTTTGTGGCACAGGTGCTGGGAACTGAACTCCAGTCCTGTGCAAGCTGTGATGTGTTAGCTGCTGAGCTGTCGTTTCAGCCCCACCAAATGTCTTTCAACTAGATGAAATGAACTTTAGATTCATTCTGTAAACAATCTTCTGGAACGCTCAGTAGACCCAAAAGAAGAATATGGAACATTTAGGAAACTCTGACCTCATTCTTGCTGGCCCAGCAGCACCCGAGAGGTTTGTTTAGATGTATCTGGACGTCCCTGGTCTCTTCCATGTAAACTTTCCTTGAGGAAAGGTTTTTGTACTGGCAGAGGGAGGACGTCTTGAAAGCTTGTTGGAGGATCTTGGTCCCAAGAATGCAGAACACCCATGCGACATATGGTTATTGGTTATTGGCACATTGCTTCTTCTGCCAGAAACACCCAACAGGGCTCACATCACTAAAGGAATGTGATGTGTGTCTCTGGCAAGGAGGTCAAGTGGTTGAGAGTCCTGCCATGAATCCCTACAGCACAGATCCTGAGGCATCACACCCAGGCTCTTGGCTGAGTTCATAATTTAATATTGACTTAAAAAACATTAAAATTTAATGTTGGACAGGAGGTAAAAATGCAAGAGAATGAAGTGAACAGGCGGGAGCTAGTACTTGGCCTGGAAATGACTGGCCCTTCCTGATCCTGCCCCCAAAAAAAGAAAAAAAAAAGGAAATTCAAGATTTGGTTTCTTTGGCCCAAACCCCATGGCTGGGGAGCACAGGCCCCAGGGGATAACCTACTACTAATTTTGCTACATGGACACTGTATCAAAGTGCCTTCTGGATAAATCATCTCTAACTCATTCCAGTCTTCATTAGACACGTTTCTTCATGTGGTGGTTGGTATAAGACATACTGGGCAAAATGAAAGAGACTGTGTTTTTGGTGTACTTGCCCGTGAGTGGACATCTGTCACATACCCCTCCCGCCCAAGGCTCAGAGAACATCACAGAAGAGGGGTGAAAAGATTGTAGAAGCAAGAGGTTGAGGAGGAGTGAGACAAAGCAATGTCAGCCGTGTCTGGACCACATACCCTCGGGAACTCGGCCACTATAATACCTGCACAAAATCAAGTCAGCCTACAGTCCTGAAGGGGGGTCCTCATGGGGAGGGCACAAGCCTCCACCCAGCTGAGAGGAGAACTATTGACAGTTATGGCTTCCAGGGGAGGGAAGGTCTACTGTCGTTAGGGGGTGATCCTTGGTCAGTTGACCACGCTCCAGCGGATAACTTCACAAGCCCCGACTTCATGTCTTTTTTTTTTTTTTCTTTTATAACCCACTGAATCTGAGAAATGCTTCCCATAGGCACATGGAAGAGGAGTTGGGATGTATGTGAATATCAAAATATACTGTCTGCAGGTACAAAACTCACAGAATAAACATTTTAAGAAACTATTTTGGTTCCTTGAGGCTGGAGAGATGGCTCTGAGATTAGGAATAGTGGCTGCTCTTTCAGAGACTCTAAGTTCGATTCCTGGCCCCCACATGGCAGCTCACATCATCTGTGAAGGATCTGATGCCCTCTTTTGCCTTCCTTCCATGGGTACCAGCCATGCATGGGGTACATACATGTAGATAAAGGCAACACAGCCATACATATAAAATGAAAGTTTTTGTTTCTTCTTGAAAGTTGTATTTGTTTAAATTGCTTTTACCCATGGTTTTCCTACGACTATCCCTCATGTCTCCGGCTCCCTATATGTAGGCCTGCATCATGCATCAAGCCATCACAAGAAACAGTGGCTCCCTAGAGAGGCAAAGAAGAAGCATGAAAACATTGTAGAGTTGGAGAGAGAGCTCAGCAGTTAAGAGCTCACACTGCTCTTGCAGAGGACCCAAGTTCAGTTCCTAGCACTCACTTAAGGTGGCTCACAACTGCCTGTAACTCCAGTCCCCAATACTTCTGGCTGCCGCCGCCTCCTCTTCTTCCTCCCCCCCCCCTCATCTCTCTCTCTCTCTCTCTCTCTCTCTCTCTCTGACACACACAAACACACAAATTTGAAATAATGAGAATAAAGATATATTTTTATTTTATGTCTACAGGTGTTTTGCCTGCGTGCCTAGTGCCCTTGGAGGCCAGAAGAGGGTGGTGGGTCCCCTGGAACAGTGGTTACAGACAGTTCTTAGCTGCCATGTAGGTTCTGGGAATCTAACCAGGGTCCTCTGGAAGAGCAACCTGTGCTCTTGACTTAAGCAGTCTCCCCAAAATAAATCTTTAAAGAAAAAGAAATAGTAGCAGTTTAACCAATGTTTGCCTGTGCATCCAACTAATACTGAAGCACTAACATCTTTCAAATCACAATTACCGGACAACTTATTGTCCTGCTTGAGCTACAGAGTGAGTTCAAGACCAGCCTGAGCAACTTAATAAATCATGTTCCAAAAATACATATATATATATATATATATATATGGAAAAGGGAAGAGAAATGGGAAGAAGAAAAGAGAAGGGAGGAGAAAGAAGGGAGGGGGAGGAAAGAGGACTGAAGACAGAAAGGAGAGTGTTAGAGGATGTAGTTCAGTGGTAGGGTGCTTGCCTAGGACACTCAAGGTCCTGGGTTCAAGACCCAGTAGTGCCAAAAACAGAAACTAGAGCAGTGGTTTCTCATCTTTCCTAATGCTGTGTCCCTTTAATGCAGTTCCTCATGTTGTGATGACTCCCAACATAAAGGTTTTAATTCGTAACTAATTTTGCTACTATTACGAATCATAATGTAAATATCTGATATGCAGGATATGTGACCCAAGGGGGTCAAGACCCACAGGCTGAGAACCAGTGATCTAGAGCCATGTGTGGTGATGTAAGCCTATAATCCCAGCACTGAGAAGCATCTCAAGTTCAAGGCTAGCCTGGGCTATATAGTGAGACTGACAGGGGGAGGGGGTACGCACTAGCCGGCAGGCATACTAGCTCTTGCCTGTAATTCCAGCACTCAAGAGGCTGATGCAAGACGTTCACCCCAGGTGTTATTGGGTTATATGATGAGTTCTAAGCTAAGCTGGGCTACAAAGGGAGACCCTGTAAAGAGCAAGAGGGGGCAATCCAATGAACAGCAAAGACCACACATTCAATTCCACTCTTCCTCTTCGAATGAAGTTTGGAGGACGGGGATGGTGCTATCTCACAGTGGTGGTCATTGGCAGCTGCCGCTTTCTAATGGTTTGACCTAGTAAACGCCTTCATTCACCCTGCTCGCCTGTTCCCCCACACTGTAAAGTGCTCTGCTCCGAGGCAGCTGGGAGCAAGACGGAACTTGCCAAAGGCCATCTGGTGCTGGAGACAAAGCTGAGCGTGGAAGAACCCCTTCCCCTCGATGACCCTAGTCCTCTGTTAGCCCAGTAAGGAAAGAGCCTGGAGCCGACCGCAGCAGAGAGGTGACGCCCCAGCTGGACAGCCAATGCAGGTGGAAGAGGGCGCGGAGGCAGAGAAGCTGGAAAGAAGGTGAAGAGAAACCCGAAACTCCAATAAGAGCTGTTCCAGGTTCCAAAGACTCCACCCCCAGCAGCCGCCCCAATCCCCACTCCACCCATCCCTTCTCTGCTCCACCTCACCCACTCCTACTCCACCCTACTCCTTACTGGATTTAGGGGAAGGTCTTGAAAGCCTTACAATACAGGCTTAGGAATTTCATCATGGTCCAGCCTGGGGATGTTTTCTGCTCATTAGGAAGCTACACAGGTAGAGGGTGGAAATCTGAAATTGGGGAACCAGTTAATAATGTGACTTACTGGAGAGTTGGGTTCCCCATGAAGGAAGTGGGTTTTTAGCTGCAGTGAGGGCAGAGATGAGAGACATGGGAGAAATGTTTAGGAAGATGATCATGAGCACTGAGAGACTATATAATGAGGGGCCAGGGACAGCCAGGTGAGACAGCTCATGCTTGTCATCCCAGCGTTCAGCAGGCTGAGGCAGGAGAATTTCTTTTGGAGATCAGCCTGACTACATAGTTCCAGGTTGACCTGTAGAGTGATATCTCAAAAGAAAGCCATCAGGGTTACTAGAGAGAGAAGCACAGAGACCAAAGGCTCGTTCTGGTAATGTGAACCAGCAACTCCAGGGAGGGTGGGATTCAGGGTCTGGGGCCAGGGATGCAGGCACAGTTGTAACAAGCGGTATTGGCAGGATGCTCCAACTTTCTAGACCTCAGTTCATTTGGCCTCTGTATCTGATCATTGGAGCGCCTAAAGCCCACTTCTGACTTCAGTGTCTCCTCTCTCCTGTGATCTATCCCGCATATCAACACCCTTGACCTGAATTCCAGTCCCTTCTCTCTTGCAGGCCACCTTATTCAGACTTGCATCATGAGGTACCTCTCAGTGTTTATCTTGACCCAGATCTCTTCCAGTCCTGAGCGTGGTGAAATCTGGGTGACCTCGGGCAACGGATCCACCCAAGTGGTAGAACACCTGCTTAGCCTGGGCACATCCTCTGAGTAGAGCCCCAGTAGCTCATATAAAAGTCATAGACTTCCTAAAACAAATGTGGTCCACATATTTCCTCAGCAGTCATCCCGAGACTCCTATTTTGGGTGAGCCCCTAAGCCAGATGGCCCACAAGGCTGGGGTGATGTTCTTCAGTGTCACTTGTTCATCTCCCTTTGCTCAGTGGGTCTCCTGCAGACCAGCTGGGAGGACCCAGTGCCCCAGACCTAAACAGCTCCGGGATCAAATGCTGTGTGTTGGCCTCGTCTCGGCTAGCTTTCAACAGGGTGTCTGCCGGGCTTCCCCATTGTTCTGCATTTTAACTGAATTCTGAAAGCTGAACCGGCATGAACACACACAGCTAACCACCTTATGAAAGGCCTTCTGCAGGTGCTGCTA
Organism: Dicrostonyx torquatus; assembly: GCA_028555095.1. Taxonomy (NCBI): domain Eukaryota; kingdom Metazoa; phylum Chordata; class Mammalia; order Rodentia; family Cricetidae; genus Dicrostonyx; species Dicrostonyx torquatus. Next base: position 911,444 of record JAQHUG010000119.1, read on the forward strand.
TCCCCATTTTACAAACCAGGAAACTGAGACACAACGAGCTTTCTCCTCCATGGGCACAAACTCAGCAACTGGATCGGGTTCAGTGAGTTTTCAGGTCTACAGCAAGAAGCACAGGTTAGACCATTTCTTACTCTTCACAATATCCCTGGTCAAGGGCCTGGCTAATACACCGCTGTTAAATCATTCCTGTTGGTTTCCTTGAGGTCATCCAGTTCAGTCACTCAGTAAACACTAGGTTCCTAGGGCTGCTAAGAGCAAAAGCAAACATCCTTTATACATCCATTAGTTGCCCGATAGATAGCTCCTGAACACCTTCTATATGTCTAGCTCTGGGCTTAGCGCTAGATAGTAAAGATAGCATCTTGGTTCTACAGGAGTTCAGAGTAGGCGAGATCCATGGGGGAAAAAAAACCTACAAAACAAAACCTACAAAAGGTCATCGCGTTTCTCTTCTGTTCCTAAAGTTATCATGGATGATCTAGCTCATCCTAAAAATAATGGCATGGGTGTTTCCTGTGGGTAGTAGAGGCTGCTGGCCGGAGACAAGCCCTTGGAGCGCTGCCCTCAAAGGTTACTAAAGCTACAGCAAAATCCAGTGCTGCCATCTGCTGGCCACGAAGAGGAGGCACCCACGCCCAGGGTTTGTGACGTCGTACGTGGGCTCAGACGTAGAATCTGCAACCTGGGCCCCGACGTGTAGAACAGACCCTCTCCAAATTGCAGCCTAGTCTTTTCTATTCTTGTGTGCCCCTCCTTCCCATTGTGGGGCTCTGAGGTTTTTTATCCTATTACTTCGGTGAAAATGTTTATCAGCTATAGTTCCCTGGTGGCATTTTCAGGGTCACTTAGGAATACTACCGTATCACCTATAAATGCTTTACTGCTTCCTTTCCCATTTCATCCTTGATCTCCTTCAGCTGTCCTATTGCTCCAAGACTGCAAATACTGTATTGAAGAGGTATGGAGAGAGCGGACATGTGTGTCTTGTTCCTGATTTTAGTAGAATCGCTTTGTGTTTCTCGTCATTTAAGTTGGTGTTGACTATGGGCTTGCTGTAAACTCCCCTTTCTGTGTTCACCTGTATCTCTAATCTCTCCAGGACTTTGGTCATGAAGGGGTGTTGGATTTGTCAAAAGGCTTTTCTGCAGCTAAGGAGGTGATCATGCCGTTTTTGTCTCTCAGGGTGTTTATGTGGTGGCTTTCGTCTATCAATTTACATATATTGAACTATCCCTGCGTCTCTGGGATGAAGCATACTTGACTATGTTGGATGATCTTTTTAATAATAAAAAATGTGAAGTACGGTAAATTACCCATTTTAAAAGGCTGGAGAGATGGCTCAGCAGTTATGAGAGTGACCTACTCTTGCCGAGGACCTGAATTCGGCTCTCTGAACTCACGCTGGGCGGGCGGCTCGCAACTCTCAGTAACTCCAGTTCCAGGGGTTCCAAGGCATTCATGTACACCGCCATTAAAAATAACAAAACAAATATGCTAAAATATTCACAGTGTTCGTATGTTTGATGTTGAAAAGGAAATGGAGAAATGGAGAACATTGCAGTAACTCCTTCTTGAGTGCCATTTCCATTTCTAATCCCTGAAATAAATAGAAGGCTGGATAGTGGCACACACCTTTAATCCTAGCACAAAGATCTCTGGCAGAAGCCAGCGGATCTCTGGGAGCTCGAGGCCAGCCTGGTCTACACAGTGAATTCCAGGGCAGCCAGAGCTACACAGTGAAACCGTGTCTTTAAAAAAAAAAAAAAAAAAAAAGACAACAATAATAAGACTTGCTTATGGAAATAAAGCTCATAAAGTCAGAATTTCTAGCACGTCTGATATTTTGTTTCTATCACTGTTTTTAATAATTTTTGTCACATGAGAAAAGACAGACTTGTTAAAAAATTTAAAGGAACCCTCTATATTGTTATCTACTTTCTTCTGTAATATGATTTTT
>JAQHUG010000119.1:922316-947661 GCA_028555095.1 Dicrostonyx torquatus
CCCGCCTTTCTCTCTGCTCTTCCCCCTTTTCCCCTTCCCTTCCAAAACTCACTAGATAAATATCCAACTTCACTCTGCGTGGCGTGCCTATCCCTCTCAGTCTCTCACCATGCTGCTCCCTGCCTGGGACTGGCTTCGGGACCCACTGCCCGCTGCCTGCTGCCGCTTGGGAACCTGCACCATTCTATTTTTACCATTACAGAGTCCCAATCTAGGAGGTAACATGGAATTTGGTTGTTTTCTGATTTACCTTGAGGCTGTACTGTTTATCTCATTCTTGAAGGTATGGCCCCAGCTTCAGGCTTATTGAGCTAACACAGTGCTTCTTGCCTTCTCTCTTCTCTGTGAGAGACTTCAGTGGGGCAAAGGGCTGGGGTTGTTTCCCTGTTCCTCTCGCTTCTCCAATAAGGGGTGACTTGGTTAGTGATTTGGGAGCGACTGAGATAAACCCTGCTCAGTACCTGTGTCATCTCCATCGTAAGAACCAGTGAAACTGACAGGGAACATGGCATTGAGTTTCTCGGCCGTTGGACAGGAAGAGGCTTGCCTTGATGGGGAAACCCAAGGTTTCTACAATGTTCCACTGCAGAATAATTAGGTCTAATACTGGAGCTTTAGTGTTATTCCCTGCAGATATTATATAACCCATATCCTCCAACGTCACTACCTCAAAATAACATTTTCCCATCTGTTTAGATCTGGGCAGATGTATGTGGGCAGCTGGTGCTATTTTGTCATGTGCCCGAACCATAGCACTCCTTAGAAACTGGTCCAGTTGTCCTTCAGTAGCCCCCCAAGTGCCAGGATGCTCCCAGTCCCACAGATGCTCAAAACTCTTCCATCAAATGGTGCAGCATTCACCAATGCCATGCACATCTTCCTGCAGCATCGCTAGATTCCTGCTAATGCCGACTGCAGCCTGATGTGTGTAAACAGTTGTTACTCTTACTGTTCAGGAATAATGACTAGTCTCCACATGCTGGGGACAATCCCAGCTCTCCCCCACACTTCATAGCTTCTCTCTTAGGTTCACGAACCCACAGGCACAAAACTCCTGGCTGTGCCGAAAGCTTTGTATTGCTCTGCCGTTGAGACAAGAGAGACAGAACTACTTTCCTGTCCTTGGCTGAAGGTTTCTAGAGGATCCCTTGGGAGGCCTTCTCTACGAATAGTTCCTGGCACCTTTAAACTGTCTCAGGTGCAAACTGTCAATGTGCTTTCTTTCTTTTAAAGTATTTCACTGAACTACTCTTCCGGATTTAACTTTTTCACTTTAGAAACAAAATGGTATGTAACATATTGTTACCAGACCGCTATGCAGGAGTAAAGACAAAGGAGGAGACCACTCTGGAACGTGAGGATTCTGTTGTCTTCATTGTGGTCTATGAATTCCAAACATTCCTCAAATGGTCTGTAAATGAAGCCTAGAGAAGAGAGAAGCAGAGTTTCTTGCAGTAGCATGGCATGGGGGTGTGGGGGGGTATATTTCTGGTCTTTAGTCCCCAATAGAATTTCCCACTGCAGGGAACATAGTATCTGATCATTTTAGGATTCAGAGGGTCCTGTGGGTCACAGCAATCACATGGCTGTATTGGCCCGTGTTTGACCGAATCCTGGCTGTATTCTGGATTCTTATGGATACACAGCCCGATTCCATAGAAGAGACCGTGCTCAGCTGTAAAAAGTCCTGGTAGTCCAGGAATCCTTAATTTTTTTTCACCCATAGTCCTTTACTGGCAGCAATATGTGTCTTCCCTTTGTGAATTGTGTGTAAAGAACAGGCCCCGGATTGGTCCCTCTGGTTTAACGTGGGGGCTACCTACTCAATGTTATTTAGAGGAAAGAACTTGTTTTTCATATCGCTGTGATTGAGGGTTCCTGGAACTAAGTAAGAGGCTTACTTACTGTAGAGCTTGTGTGCTATAGAGAAGTTGGGATGCTGCAGGTACATTTGATCTTGGACTATCTATAGCATCTTAAATAGTTATTGCCCATTTTTGTGTTGGGCCCAATAATCTGTGACTGACATACAAAAACCTTTTAGAATGTTTTTAATTTAGCAGACCACTAGCTTCTACCAACTTAGCCTTAAAGCTGAGGGTGTCTTCAGACAACTTCTGAGGCCTGTGGCTGTGATTCATCCACTTTACTGTAATGGGTCTCTCTTTACTGTAATGGTTCCCACCTGTGTATTTGAAACGCACCTTGATTTATGACTTTTCTTATGATATTATTATAAAAGAGTTCAAGGAACTGGTTCCATGTTAGAACATGGAATTGTGTTCCTGGGCCATCATCGCTTGTATCTGGCTCCAGAATAGACTCTCATCCTCTTTGAGGTGAGTGCTGCATTGTGTTGATATTACCAATATACCTGTAACTGTCATACTCAACAGGCCAACCACTGTAGGCATGCAAACATTTGAACAAAGTAGCACGTTATCACCGGTGATATTCATGCTTGAGAATCATGCAACCAAGTTACAAAAATGATCTCATGAAGTTTTAAGTAAATTCACAATTCTGTGTTGGGCCATGAGCTGGTTAGTGTTTTTTTGTTTTTTTGTTTTTTGTTTTTTTTTTGCCAACTTGACATAAGCTAGAGTCATCTAGGAAAGGGACCTCAATTGTGGATACACCTCCTTCAGTCCTGTAGGCACTGACGTGGGAGGGTCGTGCCCAGCTGTTGTGGTAGGTGGTCCTGGGTTGTATAAGAAAACAGGCCAAGCAAACCAAAAGAACAAGTCAGTGAGCAGCCCTACTTCATGGCCTCTGCTTCAGTTCCTGCCCTGACTTCTCTTAATAATGGATTGTAACTCCAAGGTGAAATATATCCTTTCCTCCCCAAGTTGCTACCGCTCATGGGCTCATGGTGTTTCGTCACAGCAACAGAGACCAAGGTCGGGCCACACTCATAGCTATGTAGCCTGTAGGCCATGTTTTGGGCATGCTTTTCAACGTGAAGCCTTAGGAAAGTCCTGTGAACATTGAATACTCCTAATAAAAGGCACATTGTAAAAAGAGTTCCAGGGACTACATTCATTCAGAAATCTGACAGCTCAGACCTATAAGCTTATCTCCAGATTTTATTTTGTCACTGTCCTCCCCAGCCCCACCTCACCCCCAAGCATGCCTCCCCACCCCGCTTTGAGACAGAGTCTCACTTTGTAGCCCTGGCTGTCCTGGAACTCATGGGTAGACCAGCTGGTCTCGAACTCTCAGAGATCCGCCTGCCGAGTGTTGTGGTTAAAGATGTGCACCACCTCACCTGGCATTTACTGCCCCCTTTAATTGCTAACTAGCTCCTCGAGTCACATCACCAGGCTCTCTCCATCTCTGAACACTAACTAGGTGGCCCCCAAACCCTTAGAGCTGCTTCATCATTCCAGCTAGGGGACCCACCCCACTTTCTTTTCATTCCAAAAGCCAGAATAAATTCCATGCTTACCAGAATAAAGCATGATGTCCAGGCAGACGAAATAGAAAAATGCCTTGCTGAAGATGTGCTCCTCTGTTACAGAGAGATCCCACAACCATCCGAGGACCTGGACCAAATGCTTGTATCTGGGGAACAGAATGAGTGGTGGGGTTAAGAAGCAGTGAGAACAAAGGGTGGAGCTGGGTCCTGGCCTAGGTTAGTGTGGATCATAAACAGTAATTCAGAAACAAATACAACTCTTAAAGCAGACTTCACCTGGGGGCGGAGGCAGGCAAATCTGAGTTCGAGGCCAGCCTGATCTACAGAATGAGTTCTAGGACAGCCAGGGCTGTTGCACAGAGAAATCCTGTCTTGAAAAACAAAACAAAAACAAACAAACAAAAAACAGACTTCAAACCTTCCTTTGCTCAGAACTAGAACCTAAGTCTCCAACTGGATCCCCCACCCCAAACTGTTCTTTTAGGGCTCTTCCATACCTGGGGGATTAGAGTCAGGCCAAACTGGCCAGGATCTTCCCGTCTTTGTTGCTTTCTTTGGGCATGCACAATGCTTTTTAATTCCCCTGGACCTGGCAGGGATGGAGGCCTAATTCCCGCAATAGATGTGATTGATTGCCCTTCTGTTCCTGGACAGAGCAACCAGTTCCGCGTTGAACAGAAAAGAACTTCATTAAAAGAATTAACAGAGGCAGGTGTGGTGGTGCATGACTTTAATTCCAGCACTGAGGAGGCAGGTAGATGAATCGCTGTTGGGGAATACCATTTTCAGGTGTGTGACTTTTGTTACTGATGCATTTGCTTAACTCTGTGAAGCTGTGTTACTGTGCCTGTCTAAAACACCTGATGGTCCTAATAAAGAGATGAACGGCCAATAGCAAGGTAGGAGCAAGGATAGGCAGGGCTGGCAGGCAGAGAGAATAGGAGAAATCTCAGCAGAAGAGAGAACAGCAAGAGAACAAGAGGAGGAGGACATCAGAGGCCAGCCACCCAGCTACACAGCAAGCCACGGAGAAAGAAGCAAAGAAAGGTATACAAAAATAGAGAAAGAGAATGGTCCAGAGGCAAAAGGTAGACAGGTAGATTTAAGATTAAGAAAAACTGGCAAGAAACAAGGCAAGGCCAGACACTTATAACTAAGAATAAGTTCCACGTGTGATTTATTTGGGAGCTGGGTGGCAGGCCTCTCAAAAAAGTAAAATATCCTACAACAGATCGCTATGAGTTTGGGGTCAGTCTAATCTACAAAGTGAGTTCCAGGACAGCCAGGGCTACACAGAAAAACCCTGTCTCAAAAAACAAACAAAATTAACAGTGTGTGTGGGGGGGAAGTGATGTAATATTAATAGGTGAAGGATGAGAGTTATCAGTTACATTATCTTGCCATAAACTGTGCTTTCTTTCCTATGCTATGATCAGGGTGAAATAATTCCCAAGCTGCCTGTCCTGTTAGCTTTGTCATCCAGATAACCTAGAGTCATCGGCGAGAAAAGCTTCCCGATTGAGGAATTACCTAGATCACACTGACCTGTGGGCATGTCTGGGGGGGGGGGATTGTCCTGGTTATTAATTGATGCTGGAGGGCCCAGCCTACTGGGGGAGATATGATTTCTGGTTCTAAAAGCTAGCTAATCTTGGACTGGAGAGGGGGGAAAAAAGAGCAAGCCAGCAACAAGCCATGGTTTCTGTTCAGGTTTCTGCTTCAGTTCCTGCCCCAAATTTCCTCAGTGATACGTTGTGACCTGGAAGGTTAAACTAGAATAAACACCACCACAACCCCCTCTGCTTTGGGGTAGTGTTCTGTCACAGAAAGAGGAAGGAAAGGAGAATTCTAACTTTGGAAAATGCTTTAGGAAAAATACCTGCTTTTCAAGAAGAGAGATTTACTCAGCCTGCAGAGAACCATATGGTGCTTGTTGGGATTCCGGAGAAGAGACCACATCTTATGGGCTCGGGAGCCTGGGAAGAAAGCAGTCATGGTGTGTTTGGGCTTATTGCATGTAACTTTATGCCCTTTCTTGCCAAGCTAGCATTTACCTAACTCAATGGCCAAGTCCAGATGACCCATTAAGAACTTGATATGGCCCAGTGTGTCAGCCACATAAGCCATGATTTCGATGGCCTCGTCTTTCATGGGGAGGTTCAAGAGCTGCTCCATGACCAGGATTTCATATCTGAACCACACGCCCTGGTATCCAGCCAAATGGTGGTACAATGAATAGTCCAGAAAAGCCTTGATGATCTAGAATGGCAGTAACAGAGAGAGAAGGCAGGAGACTGAGAAAGAATCCCGAGGTGAAGGCCCTGATCAGTGCCACCAGGAAACTCTGTTCACTACACTTGGACTACAGCTAGCTGGGCCAATGTCATGGACTTAGGTGCAGAAATCAAATTAGGCGTCTGCCACCTACTTCCTGGGCCTTCCAGATTAAGCCATATGGTCTCGCTTGTAAACATTCGTTAAATGAAATATGAACATTTTAATTCATATGAAAAATAAAAACAATAGTTTACCCGTGTGGATAAATGGCTGCACAGCACAAAACAGAGCAGGTCTACACAGTAGGTAGTCATGTTAAGGCAGAGGGAGCATTTGAGAGAGAAGAATTATCCTTTTTATGCATCACTTTCGTAATCATAAGAAATGTTGTAATGGTTTGGTTAGTTTGATAAAGGAAGGACTAATTTAAAATATAATTGGAGACTTGAGAAGTTGCTCACTCTTTAATCAAATCTTTAAAATGAGAAAGTTGCCTCAGAATATAAATGCTTAGAGAAAGCCAAGGACAAAAGAATTCCTTCTGAAGAGTCAGTTTACACGCTGCACATGTATATACATGCACTCATATGTGCGTACATAATAAAAAATTCATTTTATAAACTGCTTTGAAAAATACAGAATAGGCTAATAAAAGATTCTTAATAGTCCAAGTATTATATGTTGGGATGTGATTGTACAGGGGAGTTTTTTAAGGGCTCTTTTCCAGCAGGACTTTTCTTCCCGGCAGTTCTCAAATTCTGTCAAAGGCAAGTCTGTAGGTACTTGTTAAATCACAAAGTTGTTCTTTGCAAATCCCAGATTCCTGGCGTAAACATGCTAACTGCTTCCTCAAAGGAAGCATGGCCACACGTGCTGGTGGGCAAATGAACGATCTGCAGCAGCGACAGTCTGACTCCTTGTGTGTGAACCAACTGTTTCAGATTGTGGGGCAGATAGAAAACTCAGTTATGTGGCTTGCTGGTGGTCCCACTGAGGATGGGTGGGGTCTGGAAACCACTCTCTGGGTTCTCATCTGGTCCTTCTGTTGTAAACTGTCTGTGGCTTGATACCATCTTTTGAAAGAGAGCCATCCTTGTATGTTTAGCTTCTTCAGCTCTCATTCTCTGCACTATACTACTGAGTTTTCCAGAAGAATCATATGTGATACTAAACCTCAGTGGAGATGAGATAAACATGTAATAATCCAAGCAGGCCTAGTGGCACACACCTGTAATCCCGGTACTCAAGATGCTGCACTGGGAGGCAGCCTGGGCTACAGAGGGAGGCCTGGCTCAAAGAAACATAAATCTTCCTTAAGCAAAAGAAGACACACAAGCCATGCATGGTGGCACACACCTTTAATCCCACACTTCGGAGGCAGAGGTAGGTGGATCTCTGTGAGTTCAAAGCCAGCCTGGTCTACAGAGTGAGTTCCAGGACAGCCAGGTCTATACAGAGAAACCCTGTCTCAAACAAACAAATAAAATAAGACAAAAAAACACAGTGGATCTATAAAGCAAAAACTTATTAAGATATTTACAAAAACTTAATACAACACCATACTTCTCATTGTATTTTGCTGCTGTTTGTAGAACTCTGTAGTATTTTAATGTAAATGTTAATTATGTTGACATACTCTTACTTCTGCTGTCTTTAAAAATTTTAAGTTTTTCTCACTCTGTGTCCTATAATATCAATTCCAACCCACAAAAGCAAAAGCTGTTTGACTCTTTATTGATTTCTGATCATGGAGTCGTCTGGGGCCAAAGTGTTTGTTAGCTGCTGTCAAAACCATCCGGCCAGAGAGGCTTCCACTATGACCGCGTGGTTTCCAGTTCCCACTGGCTTTGGCTAGGAGGTTTCTGGTTTTCTAAGTGAGATTCAGCAGTTTCAAGGGCAGCTACCAGCGTACCTGGAAATCATTTTGAGTTTCCAGTGAGGTGTTCATTTGCATCATCACTGCCAGCCGGCCGTAGTACTTGTAGTTGAAAAAGAAGTTAAAGCTATAGATCTTCCACAGCAAGGAGAAGCAGGCCGACTGCAGGTAAAGTAGTGCCAGCTTCTTCCTGTCACAGGACGGCAGATGGACAGATGGCCTCGTCACCATCGGGCTCACGCGATTGGGCTTCCTGTGCCCTCCCACTCATCTTCCCAGAGCCCTTGCCTGAACTGGAAATCCTACCCACGACTGACGGTCACATTCATTTTTATGAAGCATTTAAGTAGGTTACATTGAATTAACTGCTTGATTTGAATTTCACCTTCTGTGTGAAACGGGGTCAAGCCATCCCCTCCTTTCCTAGAGACTCGAGTAGGATGAATGGCATCCGTTTACCTTTAACCAGCTTCGCTCAGTTATTGATACCTGACCAGAGCAGGTGTTTTTATCTAAACTGTCATGGGGAGGAGCACTTGTTGCCGAGCACCCAGGTTCAATTCCTAGCACCGTGTGACGGCTTACAACCGCCCGAGATACAGTTGCAGTGGATCTGACACTGTCGTCTGACCCTAGTGGGCACCAGACATGCGCATGGCACACAGATATACGTGTAGGAGATGAGGAAATAAATTTCTAAAAAGCTCCATGTCATCACAAAATAGATACCATGGTCTCCATCTTATAAGGAAGAAGATGTGCTTCATAAAAGTGAAGCACGCTGGTTCCAAGCACTCATGCGCTCTCCTGCCTGTCCTCCAAGTGCCAAGATTACAGACATGAGCTCCCAGCTCCACTAGTATCTTCTTCCTAAATATTCATTGTAGTTATCTACTTATTTTGTATATTTATAGGTACATGTGACACCCATACCTACGCATATGTATAAGAGCATATCAGATCCCTCAGAACTGGAGTTACAACCATTTTTGGGATGCATGGTGTAGTAGTTTGAATGAAAATGTCCCTCACAGGCTCTGGCATCTGAACTCTCAGTCCCCAGTTAGTTGGGGAAGCTTAGAAGATGTGACCTTACTGGAGGGTGTATGTTGCTGGGGGCTGGTCTTGGTGCCATGTTCAGTTCACTCTCTGTTTCCCACTTATGGTTCCTCCTACCATGCCTCATACTTGCTGCCATGCTCCTCAGTACATGGCTTATTTTTTGTGAACTGAGATCCTGACTCTAGTCTTTATGGTTACTCAGTAAGCATCCTTAACTACTGAGACATCTTCAGTCCTTCAATCATTTTTTTATTTATTGTTCATTTGTAGACCAAATCTTAAATTAATGACCACCCATCCTTAATGTAACCCTTATCAAATTCATAGAAGGTTGGGGAAGTTTATTCTTTGGCAGATGTCCTCAAGGCCTGCTAGTTTCTTTGAAGTAAGAATAATAATTAGCATCTTAGTAATGCATGGAAGAGGGGGTGCTTGCTGCTGAGGATCTAAGGAACAGGGCACTGGTTCTGATATCTGATTCTGGGTCCAGAGGAGAGTCATTGTTTGAATAAGAAAGAGACTTGGTACTCACTTTGTGTGGTAGTTTGAATTTAATTGCCCCCCTCCCAAGCTCATAGGGAGTGGTACTATTAGGAGGTATGGCTTTGTTAGGAGAAGTGTGTTACTGTGGATGTGGGCTTTGAGGTTCCATGTATGCTCAAGCCACACCCAGTGTCTCAGTTCACTTCCTGTTGTCTGAGGGTCAAGATGTAGGACTCTTAGTTCCTTCTCCAGCACCATGTCTTCCTGCATGCCACCATGTCACACCATGATGATAATGGATTAAACCTCTAAAAATGTAAGCCACCCAATTAAATGTGTTTCCATTATAAGAGTTATTGTGGTCATGGTGTCTTTTCACAACAATAGAAACCCTAACGAAGGCTACTTTGTGAAGAATTCCATGTTTTATCACCTGGAACTCTTTGACAGAAGCTCTAGGCACCCTGGCCCTGGCCAGCAAACCTTTACCCTATCTGCCTCTGCACCATTCTACAAGTGATCAAACCAAACAGGAGTGTTTGAGCTACTGGAGCACCATGCCCTGAGAAGAGACTTAGCTGTGTGGAAGCTCTTCTCATCTGGGGAACGGAAAGGAGACCCTCCACTTGACCCAGCTCCTTCCCTTACCCTGGCAGCGAGCCCTCCTGGGGATGCTGGTTCATCAAGTGGGAGAATCTGTTCTTTTCCACGTGTGTTTGGAAAAGCAGGGTGATTAAGTTGGACGGAAACACTTTGTTGAGAAGTTTCAGTGCCTTTCGCAGCATTTTCTTGGTGAGTGCCAACTGCCCCATATTAAAACAAACCTATGGGAAATAGGGAGGGAGGGAGGAAAAGCATTCTGTGTTAGACTATAGTCAGTGTGCTCCAGACTCAGTCGGTGTGTTCCAACAATAAATGTGGAGGAATACGTGTCTAAAAAGCTTAACTGTGCCCCAGAAACAGAATCTTCCTGTGCTTTGACATAATGTTAAAAATAAATGTTTATTGGGGGCCTTCACAAGAAAGGCTGCAGAGTAGGGTTTGGCATTGAGCTGTGTATCATATAAGGGAATATTTAGTCATTCATGTGCATCGTTACAAAGACATCTCATAACGATGTCAGCCTACTTGGCAGGAAAGAGATCAAGACAGTATTGAGTCAAGAAGCTTGGGGTTCTAGAGTCTTGGGCAAGCATCTGTGGCAGTGGGTGAGAGGAGAGTATAGGATACACACAGATGACTTCTGCTCCTTCTGTGGATTGACAACTTTAAGCCTCCACTGTTTTTTTTTCTGTTTTTTGTTTTGTTTTGTTTTGTTTTTTGAGACAGGGTTTCTCTGTGGCTTTGGAGCCTGCGCTGGAACTAGCTCTTGTAGACCAGGCTGGTCTCGAACTCACAAAGATGCGCCTGCCTCTGCCTCCCGAGTGCTGGGATTAAAGGCCTGTACCACCACCGCCCAGCTCCTCCAGTGGTTTCTTACCTGGGCTTTGAGACTATAAAATGTAGCATATTCAAAGACCTGGCTCCAAGAATCTTCATTCGTCAGAGTTTTCAGCAACCGTTCTCCCTCACCCAAATACACGTATGCCTGCAACCAACCAGCAAAGGGAAGAAACGTGGTGACAAAGGGTCTATTATGTCAGGTACTACTGAAGCAAGGGACACCGGAGCCACTTCAGTTCCCAGACCATCCCCATTCCTGGTCCCATTGGGTATAATGGGCCTCAAGCTAGACAGAAGCTGGGTAAGTATTTTAGCTTCATGTCTACCTCTGGCTGCTAGATTTAGCAATCACTTCTTTTTTGTTTTGTTATATGCATATAATTACTTCCAGGTAATTATACCAGTTCCAGAGGCATGTTGCCATGGAAACTTACAATTTTCCTAGGGGAGTGTTAACTAATGTTGGTGGTCTCAAGTTTGTCTGTGTGATGGTTTAGCCAAGCTGCACGGAAACAAGTGAGGGCTACAGGACTAAAATCAAATTCCCATCAACCAGGAAACCTATAGATATTTCTGTACTCTAAAGTGCTGTTGGACAGCAAGGTACTTGCTGGCATCACAGGCACATGCCACCATGCCATGATGCATGATGATTGTGGTGGTTTGAATAGGAATGACTCCTGTAGACACATAGATTTGAATACTTGGTCATTAGGGAGTGGCACTATTAGGAGATGTGGCCTTGTTGGAGTAGGTGTGGTCTTGTTGGAGGAAGTGTGTCACTGGAGGTGGGCTTTGGAGTTTCAGAAGCTCAGTGGCTCGCTTTTCCTGCTGTCTGTAGATCTCAGTATAGAACTCTCAGCTCCTTCTTGAGCACCATATTTCTGTCTGTGTGGCACCATGCTTCCCAACATGACAATGAACTAAACCTCTGAACCTGTAAGCAAGCCCCCAGTTAAATGCTTTCCTTTATAAGAGTTGCTGTGGCCATGGAGTCTCTTCACAGCAGTAGAGCACTGACTAAGACAATGATGGTACTTGAAATTGCTAACTCTTCTTTTCTCAGTCTGAGATCACTTCCCTTCTCAGCAATGTGATTTTTCTAAGGAAAGGGCTGCCAGCAGGGATCAACATGAAGTTGTACAAAAGCACACAGGAGCTGGACTCTGGCTGTGTCTGAGTCTTAGGGGTGGAAAAGGAGGAGGAAGAGGAGGTATAGAACAATAGCTTACGTTATAGTTGTCACCCAGGATGAGATAAGCAGATGCAATTTCTAGGAAGTAATACAGGGCTTTGTTGTTTTCTTCTAAGGCTACAAAATGTTGGGCCAGTGGCAAGATGACAATCTGGAGCAGCTCCTCACACTGGCACGATTCTGATGGAATGATGTCTTCCGGAGACGACATCATCTTTAGGATAACGTTGTCAAAGAAATGTAATATTATTTCCTTCGTTTCTGTGTCACTGTTTAAATATAAGAATAAGTAGATCATCAATAGATTACAGACATGGCACAGATTTTAATATGAAATTATCTTTGAAGACTAACAAAGATCCTGTGTTGCTTTCACTGACCAGGTAGGCAGCCCCTACCAGTTTTCCTATGTACCTAAGAGGCCTAAAGAGCTGACTCAGAAGTGACCCCAAGGGTGATTTCATGACCACTGCTTCTGTTCTAGCTCCTAAAAACTACATATGTGCATACCTGAGGTTCTCAGGGAATCTGTATTTCTTAGGGAGCTCTGATTTAGAAAAGATGACTTCCTCTTCAGCTAGAAAATAATTGAGCAAATGAGACGTTTGCCATCCACCAAAGACTCTTATTCCCTTTACCCAGCAAGGAACCTATTTTCCAGTCCATCATCACCCCACCCCAGGAACCTCAGCTTAGAAAAAGCCATGTGGTTCTTTTCTCTGGTAGAATTGGATCCTACATGATGGGAGTAGATGGATTTCTACCCTGTTCTTTCCTTAGACAGGAATGTAACTGGTTCTGAGCAGCCAAAGGAAAGCAAAGCACCAACCAGGAAGAGCCTGAGTCTGTAGCTGTCTGCCAGACCACTTGTCAAATTTTAGTGGATTTTTTTTTTTTTTTTTGGTTTTTTGAGACAGGGTTTCTCTGTGGCTTTGGAGCCTGTCCTGGCACTAGCTCTTGTAGACCAGGCTGGTCTCGAACTCACAAAGATCCGCCTGCCTCTGTCTCCAGAGTGCTGGGATTAAAGGCTTGTGCCACCACCACCCAGTTTAGTGGTTTATTACAAAGGCTGGTAAATGAAGTCCCATTCCACTGTGCTGATCCCAGTGAAATGCTGGTTTGTTATAGCTGATAACATTATCCTAACCCATTTAACCTACAATAATTAAAGCTATAGTTTAACAATCATAAAGTAACACTAATGTGTCCTAAAGAAATCAAAATTTAAATACATACACACACATACATATGTAGGTTGTTTTGAGATGAGGCCTCATGTATCCCAGGCTGCCCTTGAACTCAACTTGTAACCAAGGATTGTGGGAGAATGGTCTGTATTCTGTCAATCATATTTTAAATAAACGCTGATTGGCCAGTAGCCGGGCAGAAAGTACAGGCGGGACAACCAGACAGGAAGTGGAGGCAGGTGAAAGAGAACAGTAGAATTCTGGGAAGAGGAAACTTGTTCCTCTGTAGTCCTGATCCATCCACAGAAGAAGGAAGATGTGACTGCCTGAATGAAAAAGGTACCGAGCCATGTGGCTAACATATACTAGAATAATGGGCTAATATAAGTTATAAGAGTTAATAAGAAGTCTGAGCTAATGGCCCAATCAGTTTATAGTTAATGTAGACCTCTGTGTGATTTCTTTGGGACTCAATGATTGCGGGAACCGGGCAGGACAGAAACCCTCGCCAACAAAGGATAACCTTCAACTTTGCATCCTCTTGTCTTCTCCCAAGAATTGGAATTGTGGGAATGCAGTGCTAAGATTCAAACTCAGGGCTTTGAGTATGGTAGGCAAGCACTCTGCTGACTCTTCCTACATGGTCTAGAAAACACAGATACTCTAATGATGTACTCCAAAGGCTAACTTAAGGAGATAAAGTCTTGAACTAGACATCTTCCGTCTAATGAGACTTCAATAGGTTAGAAAGTCCCATGGGGAGAAGAAAAACTCCTAAGTGGGAAAGCAGCCTATCTCAGAGCATTTGCCAGTGGCAGAGGTAAGACAGCCACCTAGCAATAAATATAACTTCATAGGTTTGTTTTGCTTTGTTTTGGACAGTGTTTTACCATATAACCCAGGCTGTCCTTGAGCTCTGCAGCCTTCCTACTCCCTATTCTCCATCCTCTTGCCTCAGCCTCCACATACCTGAAGAGATCTCTTAGTTCATAAAAATGCAATTGGAAGATTCTGCGCTCTTGTCCTTACAGAATAGATTCCCCGACATGTGTGACCATCAGCCTGCCTGCAGAGCTTTGCCAGCATTCTACTCTACCCCTTGAACTCTAACCAAGCCTTTGTAATTTGCGTAGCACCATCTAGAATCTCATTTTAGATGACAGCATTCACTGTGTCTTGGTTTCTTGGTACAGATTTTAATGTCAGCAGCATTCTACACATGTATTAACTTCGATTTCTCTGAGACAAGGTCTCTTGGAGCCCAGGCTGTCTTTACACCGCTATCTAACCAATGATGACCTCAAACTCTTGATCTTTCTGCCTCCATCTTCCAAGTGTTGGGATTACAGGCATGTATAGTAATCAGTTTAGTTTTGTAATAGTAATAAATATATTTTCAATTTTGAAAAAAATGTAACATCAAGGATAATAAGTGATAGTAGTCAGCGGTTGGTGACAACTGGGTATATTTCTCTGACTCTGCTACTCCAGCTGCACTGCCAGCTCTTTCCTGCCCTGTGGACCTGTTGCATGGCTTGTGTCCCAAAACCCAGGGGATTGGAGCCATTAAGGTCCTGACCCAATCAATCCATACGGATTTTAATCTCTAAGACGTCCAAGCAAGAGCTGGGATTGGTTAGAAGTGAATTAAATTTTACTTTTATATCCTTGAGACTTTGCCATCTTCCTGACGGTATCCATATCCAAGGGGTTGAGTCGGATGTCCACTATGAAATGGTGGTAAGGAATGAAGTCCCTGTTCCTGCAGTGGTTACACCGATGGGCGCTTTCCTCCAAAAAGCGGGCACATTTCAAATGCAAGACCTTCTTCTGGTCCTTAAGCCAGAGTTCATAGGCCGTTTTCTGCATTATAGGTCTGCAGAAGCGCAGGATGTGGCACTCAATCACCTCTCCTTCCTTTTCACGGAGTTCCTTTTCACCACAAGCTGGAGGGAAAAGGAAGGACTCTTCAGCCAGGCAGCAGGCAACAATTCAACCGCTCCTTCCTAACACACCTTTATTTTTGGTAGGTTGCTTTGTGTTTGTTTTTGTGGTGATGGGGCTTGAACCCCAGGACACTGTGCATGCTAGGCTAGTGCTCTGTTTCTCCACTCCAGTTCTATTATCTAGACATGCCTCTAGCCAAGGGAGAAAATGGACAGATGTTTTTTCCAGATACTACTCACCTAACCCCTCGCTGGGCTTCAGGGACAAAGAGCGATAATGCACCTCAAATGTGGTCACGTTTTGTTTTAGGGCTAGTTGAAGATCTTTGCTACTCCGGAAGCAATCAAAAATATTTGATTCCACGAGAGTGGCCAGGGCCTTCATCATGGTCTTCATGTTCCAGCAGGGGAGAATCTCAAACAACAGCTCTGTGGTGAAGGTTAGGCCAATGATGGCAGCACATCTCACCAGCATCTGATGGGAAAGGCTCATGCTGTCCAGCTGGACCAGGGAGATTTCTGCATGTTGAAAGCCACAAAGGGACACTAGTTATCTACCATTATTAGATGCATTCTAGAGATAGATGACTGTTCAATGCTACGATTCTGGCTTATAGAAACCTAGCTAAGCAAAGTCAAAAAAGGTAATTGCTTAGTACCCAGTTTATAGATACCCTTCGTACTGGAAACATACAAGATGCAGTTTCTATAGTCTGTCTATGTGACATGAATAAGACAGATTTTAGGGTATTCTAGTTAGTGTTAAAGGGTGACAAAGATGTGTGAGGAGATGTCACAGGAGGCCATTAGTAGTGGGGCCGCCTTCCTGTGCTTTGAAGACTTCTCCAGCTGCTCCGCTGTCTTCACTAGCTCTTCTTTTCCATGGACCTACCTCAGGAGGAAGCATAAGGCTTTCCCTATCTGTTCAAGGGATTTATTTATGCTCATGACACCCATTATCATCTCTGTTGCTTCAGTAAGGGTTGAAGAGCCCAAGGTGTCATCCTAACTCTTCATTTAAGCTTAGACATAGTTCATGTGTTCCTGGTCTTTTGATTTTGTTTTGAGGTATGTGTGTTCTGGGGCCTAAACCCAGGACTCCCAAGCATGCTTAACAACTTGCTCTACGACTAAGCTACATCCCTGACTCCTTCTTAGAGACTTTTTTTTTTTTTGGTTTTTCAAGACAGGGTTTCTCTGTGGCTTTGGAGCCTGCACTGGAACTAGCTCTTGTAGACCAGGCTGGTCTCGAACTCACAAAGATCTGCCTGTCTCTGCCTCCTGAGTGCTGGAATTAAAGGCGTGCGCCACCACCGCCCAGCGAGACTTTTTAAAAAGATTTTTTTACTTATAAAAAAATAAGTGTCAGGACATGTTCACTGCATGCATTGGAGACCAGAAGACAGCATCAGACCCCCAGGAACTAGAGTTACAGGGGTTGTAAGCCAGAGTCCAGATCCTTTGCAAGGGCATCATGGAATCATCTTCCTAGCCCCCTTCTTAGACATTTTATATCCATTAGAGATAAAATTTGAATTTCTCAATGTGTTCACAGAACATAGCAGAACATGTGGAATACAGGTAGGTAGGCGGGAGTTGAAAGTAAGCTAAGATGCCTTCACACTTCAGTAGACACAGTGAGTGTAAGTGTCCCCAGGCCATCCTTCTAAACATTTAAAGTTACTTCTGGACAGCATAGATTAGAACTATAATATGGATTCAAACTCATTGTCCCTGAAGGTAACAATCCATCTTGAATACAAGCTTGTGCTTTGTACTTTCTGTCTCACAAACTCCAATGTTAGAAAATGTCTGTGTTAGATTGTTCTTTCTTACGATTGGTTTCAGCTTAATTGACAATGCCTTACACTCCATTCTTGTGTATGTGTGTAAATGTGTTTGTGCACATGTACTTACATATGCTTGTTTGTGTGTGTGTGCATTTAGAAGCCAGAAGAACACATTGAGAGCCCTCCTCAATTGCTCTTCATCTTATTTATTTACTTAACTTTTTTTTTTTTTTTTTTGAGACAGGGTTTCTCTGTGCAACCATAGTTGTCCTGGAACTCACTTTGTAGACCAGGCTCCACCTGCCTCTGCCTCTCAAGTGCTGAGATTAAAGGTGTGCACCACCATTCCCAGTCATCTGACTTTGTGAGATGAGGTTTGTGGTATTTGAATGAGAATGGCCCCCAAATGCTCACATGTTGGCCTTCAGTTGGTGGAACTGTTTGGGAAGGATTAGGAGGTGTGACCTTGTTGGAGGAGGTGTGTTACTGGGAGTTGGCTTTAAGGTTTCAAAAGCCCACACCATTCCCAGATAGCTCCCTCTATCTCCCATTGACGGATAAGGATGTAAGCTCTCAGCTACTGCTCCAGCACCATGCCTGCCTGCCGCCATGTTCCCCACTGTGTGATGGTCATGGGATCTAACTCTCTACAGATATGAGCCCAGGATTAAATGTTTTCTTTAATGAATTACCTTGGCCCTGGTGTTTTGTCATGACAATAGAAAAATAACAGGTCTTTTTTTTTTTTTCATCGAGCCTGATGCTCGCCAATTCAACTAATTGAATCTGGTAGACCCTAAGTCTCAGTGAGCCTCGTATCTTTATCCCCTCCATGCTGGTCCTAAAACCATGGTGCCACCATGCCTGGTGAGTTCTAGGGATTGAACTCAGGTCCTTCCTATAGCTTGGCACAACAAATGCCTTACCACCTCCCCAGCTCTTCATACTTCACTTTTGTGCATTTGAATAAGTGTTTGTTCAATCCAGAATATTTACTAAGAGAAGGAGTCTCCTAACTAGAGGGAGAAAAACCAAATCCACGGTATAGCCTGCCTACCCACCTGGGGAAATGCAAAACAAGTACTCAAAGAGTTTGGTTATCATCTTTATTTAGAGAGCCATCCTAGATGAGGCAAAAGTAAAACCTACTGAAAAATGAATGCAAGTTCAGCTTCCTTTACCTTTTAGTGATGCTGGAGGTGACAAGTTCTTTAGCCTGACACCACTTGCAAGGTAACAGACTTCCTTACGTCCCTCAGATACGAAAGTATAAAAATGTGTGTTTTCTGACAGCTTAACAGAATTCTCTATGGAGAGACAAGAGGGCAGGAAAGTTGAGAATCATTTTCCTGTCTTCAGAAAGTCTGATTTCCCTGAAAACTTGGAGAAGGAACTCAGGTGAGAAAAGCTGAACAGACGTGGTGGTTCACCAGATGTTCTAGAACACCTTATTTTAAATAAAATTGATATATGAGAATCTAAATTAACTCAAATTATTTTATGTTCCTTTCCCACCCTCCAAAAACAAGAATTGGTACTATTGGTGTCTCTATAATCCCTTTAGCTTTACAAAAATGAGGTTCACAACAACCTAGACTCCATCCTATCACACACAGTAATATAGAGCTCTGTGCTCATTCATATGCCCACTGGGACATGGCTATAACCAGGGGGAGATTTAAAATGCTGAGGGTTGTGAATAAACATGCCTACTAAGTTGGTCTATCCAAACATATTCCAAAATGTTTACCGCTCAAGTTATTTGTATAACTCTTAGTGGGTGAGGTACAAATACACTGGTGAAGAAAGCCAAACTCCTCATCTCCTGGAGAGGTAAGTCATGCAGCCAAAGACTGCCAGGCAGAAAAGCGGCCCATCAGTGAGCACAAGCAGTACTAGACAGTTCACAGCAACATATTTATTAAAGACTTTCAGTGTAATATAATCTGTGAGGGTGATCAGTATGAGCAATGCCTCTCGGTGCATAAAACTATAGGGACAGATATCCAAGTAATTAACCAAAACACCAGGAAGAGTGAGCAAAAGCTAACAAGCAAAGAGTAACATGTTGGGATAAAGTCAAATGAAGGGTTCAAAAAGACCCTGATCGGGGCCCTTACATTTCCCCATGTTCTTTCCTGTCTATCAGCGGTGTATATTTTTGGGTTTTTTTTTTTAAATTCCCTTTCTTTTCTTTCTTTCTTTCTTTTTTTTTGGTGAGGGGGAGGTTTCAAGACAGGGTTTCTCAGTGTAACCACTCTGGCTGTCCTGGAACTTGCTCTGTAGACCAAGCTGGCCTCGAACTCAGAGATCCACCTGCCTCTGCCTCCCAAGTGCTTGCACCATTCCTGCCCGGCAGAGGTGTGCATCCTTTAGCCCAGCCCTAGAAGTCTAAGTTAGTTGGATTGCCTTAGTCTTCTTAGGATCTCAGATCTAGTGCTTTCTTACTCTCCGGAAGTCCTCTTCCACAGGAATTGGCCCATGGGCTAGCCTCAGTCCTTGCCACCTTGCTCTGCAAAAAGACCTAGTGACAGAGTACTCCCAAGAAAGTCACTTACTGAACAGGTTATTCCAGGTCACGTTTGCCTTTTCCTCAGACTCTGCTTGTTGGAAAAGGAGAACTTTGTGGTGGTCGAGGTTTTTCAGCAGTTCCTCACAGTAAAATGGGATCCCACAGCTCCCCTCCACCAGGTACCTGTAGGGAGAACAAGGCGGAGGGCTCATAAGAACCAGCTGTTGATCTAGAGCGCACTCCTCTCCGCCCCCATGTCCTTCAACTTATTTTCAAGTCTGGGGATTGATTTTTCTTCTTTTTGTTTTCAGTGCTAGGCCCTGTTTGTGAGAGGCGTGCGCTCTGCTGCCAACCTACGTTCTCCATTCTCATATCACAGTTTAAGTTATGTGACAGATGAGTATTTCCAAAACTGAGACGACATAATAAAGCACATCCTCTGGCTTGCTTCTCCTCCTCATGCTGTAGGTAATAATTTTGATTCATTTCGGTTAATTCTGTCAACATTTCTTTAAAAGATACAAACAGGTCCTAGCAACGTGGCTCAATGGTTAACGACATTTGCTGTGCAGGCCTGACAACCTGAGTTTAATCCCCAGAACCCGTGTAGGAGGAGCAAACTCTCCAGGGTTGTCCTCTTGTCGACACACAGAGAATAATAACAAACTTAGTATGTGTGTATGTGTAAACAGGAGCCTGCTAACACCTTGCCATGGAAGAGAGAGGGGCTGGTGGGATCCAACCTTTCCCTGAGGTTTTACGTGTTGTTAACGGGGGAAGGAGAGACATTTCCTTCATGTAGCCACTGGTAAAGTGTCCATTCTCCCATAAACAGCCCCTCACCCATGCAGCCTTAATGAGTCGTACACACATATACACAAATCCAAGCCAGGAACATAGAAAGAAGGCTATCTGGTGAAGAGAAACTCAATCAATAGGAGTAAGAGTTGGACAAGAGAAGTTAACAGTGTTGGCATGAACTTAACATACATAACGTACATGTATGAAGATGTGTCACACGCTTTAATCCTAGCACTCGGGAGGCAGGTGGATCTTTGTGAGTTCGAGGTCAGCCTGGTCTACATAGCAAGTGCCAGGACAGGCTCCAAAGTGTCCCAGAGTAACCCCGCTTCAAAAAACAAAAACCAAACAAAGCCAAAACAAAACAAAAAAGAAAGAAAATGTCATAATGAAACTCATGTGTAATTAATAGATGCTAATAAAACATAGATTCTACCACACACACCTCTTAATTTTTAAAATAATGTTTTCAGTTTTGTGTGTGTGGGTGTTTTGACTGTATGTATGTCTCTGCACCACATGCATGCCTGATGCTCTCAGTGGCAGTTGGATCCCCTGGAACTGGAGGTACAAAGAGTTGTGAGTTCAGCAGATGGAAGCTAGGACTCTGGAAGAGCAGCAGCTAGCACTCCTAATTGGTGAGCTGTCTCTCTAGCTCTTCTTACATTTTTGTTAGCTAAAAGAAACCATGTGTACTAGGTTATACCTCAATTTTTCCAGTCTGAGTGAGTCTGAGTCAACACTCTGTCAGCAGGAATTTCTTATTCCCTTTTGTTAACTACCCGCCATCTACTGAAGGATTCACCTACTTTACTGAACTTAACCACCAAGGGATGAATACGTGAGTTGCTCCTATTGTTTCACTAATATAAGTTAAGGCCTCAAGGAAAACCTTGTTGTACATCATTTAAAAAAATTTTTTGTCATACATTTGAGATAGATTCCTAAAAAAATTTAGTATTGATAGATCAAATGATCTTTGCCTAGGGACTTAGATCAGTAGCAGAAGTGCTTGCCTTGTAAGTGTAAGAGCCTCGGTTCTATGAGAGAGAGAGAGAGACAGAGAGTATGATTGTATACACTTGTAATCCTAGAGAGAAAGAACACACTTGTAATTCCAGCACTTGGGAGGATAAGGAAGGTGGATACCAAGTTTAAAGTCAGGCTGAACTACATAATAAGACCTTGTCTCAAAAAAAAATTCCTTAAATAGGACCAAAGAGATAACTCAGAAGATAGGAATTATGCTGCATGAGGACCTGAGTTCAAATTTCCAAACCCATGTAAAGAGCTTGGAGTGGTCAGGTCACACATGCAGACAGGAGGATTGGTATTAGTTTTTAGCCTAGCTCTAGGTTCTGTGAGAGGCCCTGTCTCAGGATAATAGGTGGAGAATGACAGAACAGGATACCTGACATCCTCCTCTGACCTGCACACACTCATGGATGTACACACCTGCATACACATGTGCATATTCATTCACACATACATAAATATACCCTTACCCACACACATATACATGCACACATACACACAGCAAAAGAGACAAAAACAAAAGCAAACACCAAAGGTAGAAATAATATTTATAGTTACATATACATACATCTACCATACATATATGAGAATCACAAACATCCTGCATGCGTATATGTGAAATACATCCCTTGAGTTGTACTAAGTGAGCCCTTGTCCCATGCATCTTCCTTCCTTAAGTAGGGTAACCTAAATAGAAAGGCCTAGTGTTAAGTGTCTGTAATCTCATTTTGGAAGCCAAGACAAGAGATTTCTATGAGAGTAGGGCACAGTGGGCATCAGCCCAGCCAGGGCTGCATTGCAAGATTATATTTCAAACAAATTGAGACAAAATGAAATGAAAACCAAAACAAAGTGGAACAGAATGATAGACACCAGCTAAAGAGCCATGGTCTAGTTGTTAAGGGGGCTGTTGTCAAGATCCCAGTGGAAGAATCACTGACAATCTCAGAATACTCAAAAGAATGTGTTTTCAGCCCCTGCCTCAGACTGAGAACTCCACCAGCAGCCCCTCTCTCGACAGCCAGCTAAGACCTTGCTGAGCTGCAGGTGTGGTTTTTACAGCTTATCAACTTCTCTTTCCTATCAATTCCCAAACATGTATAACCATGGTCTTGGTCACTGCTCATCAAAGAAGGCTGGCCCACACCCAGCATGAAGAAAGGGAAGCAGATCAACTAAGCAATGCTTGAGGAGGCATGACAGGGACCCACATCAAGGAGGTGATCAACGCGTCCTGTAGCCCAACCCAGGGAGAGGAGATGGCTCATTTGGTAAACTGCTTGCTGCATAAGCCGGAGGAACTGTGTTCAGGTCCCCAACACCCACGTAAAAGCAGGGTGGTGGTTACGCTGTGGAATAATCCTCTCATACTCTGTGAAACTCTGTCGCTCAAATTGGTTTAATAAAATGCTGATTAGCCAGTAGCCAGGCAGGAAGTATAGGCAGGGCAGCCAAACTAAGGATGATGGGAAGGATAAGGGAGGAGTCAGGAGACACCAGCCAGATGCAAGGAAAACGAGATGAACGTGCCATGCTAATAAAGGTACTGCCATGTGGCAGAGCATAAATAAGAAATACGGGTTAATTTAAAATGTAAACATTATCTAGTAATAAGCCAGAGCTATTCACTGAGCATTTACAATTAATTATAAACTTCTGTGTTGGTTATTTGGTACTGGCAGCTGATTACAACATCTGATTACAGTTGTGTGCATCTGTAATTCCAGCTCTGGAGTGCCAGAGACAAGAGGATCCCTGAGACTCACTCGACAAACTAATTGAACCAATGAACTGCAGATTTGACGAGAGATCATGGCTCAAAAATCAGATGGACAATTAAGAAGAATACCCAGCATTAACCTCTGGTCTACACATGTATCCACATGAACATACTTATAACACACACATACACACACCACAGCCTGGGGGGTCAGGAGCTCAGGATAGGAGGAGGTTACTTACGAGTCCAGCTCTCTGGGGATGCTGCTTACACTAAGGTCAATGCAGACCTTGTCACGGATTTCCTGAGGCTGCATGGCACCAAGCATGATGTAAGTGGTCTTCCGGTTCTTCATTATAGCATTGGCAGCTGCACAGGGAACGTCAGTGAAGGGAGACAGGCCCATAACAATGAAGATGGGCATGGACCGGATGAGCTTTTCTATGAAGGCCCAGGAGGTTCCGTCCACAAACTGGGCCTCATCAATGATGAAAACAATCCTTTCTTCTTTCACTGTCTGGAAAAGGGAGAGAAACAGGAACATGCTTGTGGACTCTGGGATCTTGTGCATGGGCAGGTAAGGGAATGTGTATTCATTGAGTTTTATGGTTAACACTTTGTAGATCAGGCTGGCCTCCAAATTATAGAGATAGATCCCATCGATCATGTCTTCAGAATGTTAGGAATAAAAGTGTGTGCTACCATGACCAGCTAGTAGTGGCTTTATAAAGAGAAAGCAAGGAAAGGAGGGAGGGAAGAAAGGAAGGTAGGAAGGAAACAGAAAGCACTAAAGCCAGTGTGACTCACACCTGTGATCCCTGCACTTGGGAGGGAGACAGGAGGATCAGGAGTTCAAGGCTACCCTTCATATCATGAGCTCAGAGTCAGCCTGAGCTAAGAGACCCTTTTTCAAAACAAAGCCCTAGAGCATAACTCAGTGGTAAAGTACATTTTTAGTATGTCCTGGGTTGGAATCTTAGTAAAATAAAAGAAAAAAAAGATAATGTAAAATTGTAGGATAATTAGGGTTGTGGGGGTTATCTGCAAACTCAAAGATAAAACAGAAAACAATGCTCATTACATAAAAATAATGTGTCAGCTAAAAGTCATTTTAATCTACTGATAAATGATCCTGGGAATATGATTTTTTCCTGTAACATACGCACAAGCACCATGGGCTAGGTAGTGTATACATAGTCTTGATGGAGACAGATCTGCTTCTGACACTGCTGGTGGCTTGTGCTATTTTGGTTTAAACTCTGGTATAGGTTACACTTTAAATAGATTGTGTATCCTTTTTCCTGTACAGGTTACTACTAGTCTGAATTATTCATCCACTCATTAAACATTTAGTGTACATCTATTAGGGTTGTGCACAGCTCCAGCAGGTGCTGGAGACATGCAATAGACAATGAATGCACGGTCTTTCTGTCTCAGCCTCTCAAGTCCTAGGATCATGTGTGTGCCACTGTGCTGGATGTGTGTGTGTATGTGTGTGTGTACAGATGAATGCAGGTGTCTATACAGGCCAGAAAGAGTTGTCACTCTTTCTTGTGGGTGCTGGGAACTGAACTCAGGTCCTCCTAAGTACTGAGTCATCTCTCCAGCTCCTCTATACCTGAATTCTGAACAGACTCAGCTGAGGTTTGGAAGGATAGGAGAAGGAAGCACTGGAGGATATGGCTGTCACATGCTTCCAACCTTCTTTGCCAGCAGTCTGAGTCCCTTGAGGCAGCTGGCTTTGTGACCATTTGTCTAGTCTCCTCCCCCAGTGGCTTGACCCACAGGTGCTCTTACTTGCAACAAGATCTTCATAAACAGGGCTTCCAGTTGCTCTTGCTTTTTAAATGTGCTCATCCTGGACATCTCCCGGGAAACAGGGAACTGTGCAGAGAGTAGAGTGTGAGCAGAAGGAAACAGTGATGGGAGCGACGAGCCACGTCTCGGGGCAAATCACGACAACCATTCTGAAGCTTTGGATGCTCAAATGCTACTCCCCCCAGGGCCCTCCCTGGCTTGAATCCTCTGTGCCACTGAATAGAATAGCTTTAGGACAGAAAAGGGCACACACTATCTTTACATTTGATAACCACTTTTGACAACAGGGCAATTTTGAGCCCTAAGTCAAACAGGGTAGGACAGTATGGTTATGATAGAATGGTGACAAACATACAATTCAATTCAATAAGTGGCCATTTGGGTTTCCTGGGCATGGCGTTTTTAGATACCTCCATTGTCTCCCTAAAACATAGTATGGGGGGTGTGGATGTGACTCAGTGGCAGAATAAATGCTTAGCTGTGTGAGGCCCTAAATCCACCATTAACTCCTATAACTAAATAAATAAATGTATTTTTTTTGTTTTCTGAAACAAGTTTTCTCTATATAACAGAGTTTTCTCTATATAACAAGTTTTCTCTATATATAACTGGCTGGCCTAGAACTCACAGGGATCCGCCTGCCCCTGCCTCCTGAGTGCTGAGATTAAAGGTGTGTGCCACCACTGACCACCAATAAATGTAAATTTAAAAATGTGTGTTGTTTCATGTGAGTTAATTATCTAAGACGTCAAAACCCTTATATTAAGTGTTTATGTGTTATA
>JAQHUG010000119.1:948196-987538 GCA_028555095.1 Dicrostonyx torquatus
GCTCTTAACAGAATCATTTCTCTAGCCCCTTGACTACAGGTTTTAAAGATTTGTTTTTATTTATTTTTTATTTTTATTTTTTGAGACAGGGTTTCTCTTTGTAGCCCTGGCTGTCCTGGAACTAGCTCTTGTAGAACAGGCTGGCCTCAAACTCACAGAGATCCGCCTGCCTCTGCCTCCCAAGTGCTGGGATTAAAGGTGTGCACCACCACCTGGCAAAGATTTTTAACTATGTGCATTTGTATGTATTTATGTGTGAGTCTGTGCACATGGGTGCAAATATCTACAGAGGCCAGAAGAGGTTGGTTGGTTGTCAGCTGCCTAATGTGGATGCTGGAAATTCAGGTCCTTTGCATCAGCACTACACACTTTAAACAGATGAGCTGTCTCTCTAGCCCCAGATGAATAAGTTGTTTTAAAAAATGAATATAAATGCAGTTAGAGGAGAATGGAGAGACATTAACACTTGGATACTGCAGGAAGACTAGAAAAGAATAAGAAAGGTGTGTTGGCTAGTTTTATGTCAACTTGACCCAATCTAGAGTCATCTGAAAGAAGGGACCTCAATTGAAAAAATGCCTCTTATAAGATCAGCCTGCAGTCAAGCCTGTAGAGCATTTTCTTAATCAGTGATCAATAAGAGAAGACTATGCCTGAGCCAGTGGTCCTGGGTTCTCTAAGTGTTGTGGAAGAATCAGTGGCTCTCTAGAATAAATTTTAGCTTTGGCAATTGCAGAGGAGTCAGCCTCCAGCAAACTGACTCTGATAGCTTAACCAAGGGCTCCTTTATTGTTATACAATTTACATCTTTTAGCAAGTCAGTTTCTACATACCAAAATCTGTTATCTGAAGCTCCCAAAGAGACAAATGCCAAAGCAATTCCTAGCCACAGGACATCTCAGTTTGCTGAATCCTCCTGTAACCAAATGTTGCATAGGCTTTGGAAGCTTTAGAGAATTCTGGGATAGATTTTACATACTTCCAACAAAAGGTACAGGATACAAGAGGTAGCCATCACAAAAGGCAGATCAAAGCCAGGTGCTAACACTCCATCAAACCAGCTGCAGAACTCGGAGTAAAGTCTCTCCAAGTGCAAGAAAGCAGGCAGATGGGTGTGGTGGTACATGCCTTTAATGCCAGCACTCGGGAGGCAGATCTCTAAATTCGAGGCCAGTCTAGTCTAAAAAACAAGTTTCACAGAGAAACCCTGCCTTGTCGGGAAGTGATGGCACATACCTTTAATCCCAGCACTTGGGAGGCAGAGGCCGGTGGAGCTCTGTCTACAAAGTGAATTCCAGGATGGTCAGAACTGTGTTACACAGAGAAACCCTGTCTCAAAAAACAAAAAACAAACAAACAAAAAAAAACAAAACCAACACCCTGTCTCAAAAAACAACAAAAGCAGGCAGAGCAAGCCCTGAGGAATGGGAGGAAGCCAGCAGTAAGCATGCCATGGCCTCTGCATCACCCTGCTCTTTGAGTTCCTGTGTTGACTTCTTTTGATGATGGACTATGATTTGGAAGTGTAAGCCAAATGAACCCTGTCTTCCCCACCTTGATTTTGGTCATGGTATTCCATCACAGCAATATTAATCTGACTAAAACAAAGGCTAAAGTCACATGAAGTCATATAGCGTCAGACAGGAGCTGCTGTGCTTGGCCCATAGCTAATTTTTTGCAGGCATCTAATGCAAGCTAGTTACCTGAACATGGAAGATGTCATTAAGAAGACAGTGGAATTTATCATCCAGCAGCATCTTGACTTTATTTTGCAGATTGGTCTGTCGTTCTTTGTAATGTTTACAAGTATCTAGACCTAGTACATTAGCCATGAGTATCTGGATGATATAAAAATTTTGATGGAAGCTGATCTTAGTCAGTGCAATAGCAATAGCCCTGTTCATAAGACAATCGAGAATCAGGAGAACATTTTAAATACGGTCCCTGGAGATAGCAAAGACTGGAAGGAAGTTCTGATTTCTCATGCTTAGCTGCAAGGACAGAGATTTATTGAGCTGCCTGGAAGCTGTTTTTATTTCTGCTTCAGGTATCCCAACCCCTTCCATCGTTCCATGCTGTTAACCTAGGTATCTTCTCCTAGTTCTGCCATCACTGCTCTGCACCCAGGTCCCTTAGACTTGTGCCTATTCTGCTATGTTGTATAGCAACAGCTATGCTGTTGCATGCCACTTCCTGTACCTGAAGACAACCCCTTCAAGAAACTTGATTGATATTGAGAGTATTTGCCCGGCGCGTGTGAAACCTAGAGTTTGCACTCAAGTCCCACCCAAAGCAACCCAAAACCTGAACAAAACAAAACGAGGCGAATCTTGCCTTTTTCTATTTAATGCTTTCCAGGGTTCCCATGGCCTATTTTATGTGATATACAGAGTGGCCAAAGCCTCATTGTGTCTGCCTCACTCCTTTCTGCCTAGCTATCTATCATCACCAAGTGGGTGAGAGTTTCCTATACATCCGGGGCTGTGTCTCCTCTCTAGGACTTTACTTTCTGCCTATCTAGAGATGGCTATTATTGACCACAGGCCCACTTCTGCAATGGCCTCTTGGAAGACTTTCCTGGTGCCCTGAATTTAGGCTACCCAACTGTCTTTGCGTTCTTGAAATATTCTACTGCCTGCCTCACCACATTCCTTGCTCCTTGAGAAGAGGGACCGTATAGCGCTCATCCTCAGGGCACTGACACACTCAAATCTTCAAAATCATCCACATGTTCCAACTACTGCAGAATGCAACCTCATGTGGTAACAGTGTGGTCGCAGAGAATGAACTAAGATGATGCTGTAACTTGAGCAGGGTGTGGTGGTGTGTGCCTGGAATCTCAGCATCCAGGAGGTGGAACTGAGAGGATCAGGAGTTCAAGGCTAGCCTGGGCTACATGAACCCCTGCCTGTAACTAATACATAAGTAAACATGTGTACATAGAAAACACACAGGGAGATGCTGTGTGAAGGCAGAGACTTCTCTCCAAGCACCAAACATTGGCACTAAAGCACCAGAAGCTAGGAAAGAAGAACAGGACAGAGTTTTCTTAGTCCTTGGGATACCAGCCCCACTGACACTGGGTTGGACTCTTAGTCTTTCTGGTTTTGTGGCACTTTGTTGCAGTCCCCTGGTAACTAATGTAAGGGCATTACATTACATTGGAACACAGTGGGAATGTAGTAAGTAAGGCAATGACTCAGTGTTTCTTGTTGTAATCATCTCCTTTTGAAACTGACTTTTCTTAGGCCTGACATTAAAGAGCGATAGAAGTTGGATAAAAAATAAGATTAACAAGCACTTCCACCTTCTAGACCCTTGCAGTTAGGAGAGGAAGACATGAGACATTGTTGTCATGATCTTGGTCATCATTACTATACAATCCAGTCCCTCAGAGTGGCAGAGCACTCATACCGAAGAGGGTCTTAGGGGGTCCTTACAGCACTTCTTGCGCGAAGACAAAGTATGGCGTAAGTACGCAAGCTCTGCCCTTCGGATTGAAGGTCTAGCGGCCCAGCATTCTTTAACTAAAGGGCTTAAAGCAGCAGGGCTTTTGGGCTCCCCAGACAGACTCCAACCGCGGTGGCCACATCTCTGCTAGATGTTGTCACCTACCTAGACACTGGGGTTAAGCAGGAAGTTTTCAAGTCTCCAAGCTTGCCTTAAAAGTAAATTGAGGTCTCCAGAATCAATCCTTTTTCTCTTAGTTTGAAACACTTATCACTAATTACCTATTTAGCCACAAGTGTCAACAGCTGTAGTCCTCTAGTTCGCCTAAGGCAAGTTATAAGCAGGAGAAGACACCAAAATAAGGGAGATTCCTTTAAGGATGCCAATATTCCCAAGGTCACAAGAAACATGATTTCAAGACACACTTACCTGTGGTTCTCATACTGGGAGACCAGGTACTTAATCTCCATAAGCAAGTGGCTTTTGCCATAGCCTGGAAATCCTTCATACATTAGAACTCTGCTGCAGTTCGTCATCACAAAGTCATTCATGGTAGACTTAAAGTAGTCGATCTCCTTAACACGTCCTGTTGTTTATTTTTTTAAAGGAGCAAACCCATTGACAGAAAATAGTTTAGAAATAGTTTTGAAAAGGCACACAGTGATATCCTAAGAATGTCTTTGGAGTTCCATTGCTCATGGTACTTCTTTGCGGGTTTGGTTGGTTGGATTTTTTTTTTTTTTTTTGTCTCATGTAGCTCAGGCTGGCTGGCCTCAGTGATACTATGTGGCTGAGGATGACCGTGAAGCCCTGCATCTCCTGCTTTCACCTCCCAAGAGCTGGGGTTACAGGCATGCGCTTCTATACCTGACCTGAATTGTTCGTGGAATTTCTTAAGGCTCTATACAGTCTTAAAAATTTTTTAAAAAGCTTTTCCTAAAGCTTTAGTTAGCAAGGTGATTTTGCAAGTTTATTTGGTTCCTACAGCTGTGAAGAAAAGTTCCTTTGTGGTTGCTCCCTCGCCCCACACCAGGCCAGGAATGGAACCCAGAACCTCTGGAATGCTAGCTAGATGCTTTACCACTGTAATATCTCTATTACCAAGAGACAGTATTTGTAAGATCATTACAATTCCATTTGATTGTGTTGTATAAAAATCGAGTTTTGCATAGATTATACAACTAGGAATTGAACCAAGGCTCTTAACTTTAAAATAAATCTTATTTTTCTGTTTTCTTTAACAAACTGATTATATAACTAACACATGGTCACTGTAGAAAATATGGAAAATGAAGGAGGAAAAAGAACAATATAAAAATCATCCTGGGTGACAACCCTATCACTTTTTTTCCTGGCTGCCTTAAAATGTGTATTGTAGGCGGCGGCCCAGGCTGGAAACCTGATAACTCAGCCCACAGTCTCTGAAACCTGGGTGAATGTGAAGGAGCTTGAAAAATTGGACTCTCATAGCAACAAGCAATTTCTGTGAGAAGAATTGCGGGTTCATATTGGGTCTTTTCTAGTTTCTTTGCTGGACAGATGACTAAGGAGGCACCATTTTGTTAGCTGTGGATGGAGCACCCGTATGTGTTATCTAATGTCTTTGCTAAAATAGAATCATGAATTCATGTAGAAGCGGTCTAGAAAAGGACGGTGTATATGTTGCCTGGCATTGTAAGGGTCTGAGTATTGTTTGACGGAAATTACTCTGCAGATTCCATCTCCTCTCTTGAGCGAAACATACCTTTTGCGGAAATGCGTCTGAACTTCAGTGATGTGAGCTGTCTTTTGAGACTTGAGGCTCATTTGGAAGACTGGAGTCGAAAGGCCCTGTAGTAAAATCCTCCAGATTTCTTGGTGCTAGTTATATGAAATACTTACTTTCATTGTATTCTAAAAATGACAGGGTTTTTTTTTGGGGGGGGCGCGATTTTTTTTTTCTTTTTTGAGAGAGGGTTTCTCTGTGTAACAGCCCTGGCCATCTTGGAACTTGCTCTATAGACAAGGCTGGCCTTGAACTCAGAGATTTACCTGCCTCTTCCTCCCAAATGGTAGGTTTAAAGACATGTGCCACCACTGTCAGGCTTCTAAAATGAGTTTTAAGTTAACTTACCTTTACATGCATCATATTTCTATCTAGTCAAAACCCTGGCTGGACTTATTCATGCATACTTTTAATTCCAGCACTTAGGAGGGGTGGCAGGAGAATTAGAAGCTCTAGAATAGGTTTGGCTACATAGCAAGTTCAAGGCCAGCCTGGGCAACATGAAATCCTAGCTCGAAAAACAAAAACAACAAAATAACTGATAACGAAACCTACTACAGCAACTGTTACATACATTTTTACCCTAATATTTTTCCAGGTAATTTGGTTGCCCTCTGTCATAGTTTTTTTTTTCGGACAGGAATGCTTATCAAAGAAGAACATTTCCCATACTGCTGACCTCCTACAATTTGTCTTTGAGTGTGTGAACCTGATTTTTACCCAGGACTGTGGAATATGGCCTAGAGGCGGGTTCATCAACTGGATCAAACGGAGGAATGTCTGCAGGTCATCCATGGGCTCTAAGATCACTGCCAGTCCAGCAGAAGGGGATTAGGACCCCATCTTTCAGCCATCGCTGCAAGCGCCTCTTGGGATGGAAAAGGGGGCTTTACAGGAGGGGGAGTGTGAGTACTCTCCCTCTCTAGCTCTGAATGTGGGCATCTGCCTTTACCAGGTGCCCTAGTGCTGCTGTACAGCTCAGGAACTATTGATTTCCTGCAGGCTTTGCAGGCACTAAGATTCCAGCCTAAGCCAGGTGGTGGTGGTGCACACTTTTAATCCCAGCACTCAGGAGGCAGATGCAGGCAGATCTCTGTGAGTTCGAGTCCAGCCTGGTTTACAAAGTGAGTTCCAGGACAGGCTCCAAAGCTACAGAGAAACCCTGTCTCGAAAAAAACAAAACCAACCAAACAAAAAACAACACAAAAAGAGGATTCTGGCCTAACATTCCTCCAAAGGAAGGGGTAGAGTCTCTTAATGGCCCTGATTCAGTGTGACTGATTTAATTTCGGATACATCTTTTAGGGATGTTAAATCTAACAGACGGGATCAGCAAGGGCTCCTCCAAATAACTGTCCTCAGAATCTACATCCAGACTACACTGAGTCTCTGTAATACTTTTAGAAGTATTACTGCCTCCTTTAGATCTACTTCCCTCTCCAACTTGAATTAGCTTTGCTAGGGTCCCTATTACCAAGAATCCCAACTACATCACTTCTACATAGACTGTAGATGAAAGTGTATGTGTGGGTGGCAGGGGACTGAACTTGGTGCCTGTTAAGAACATGCTCTCTCACCACACTACACTTAAGCCCTATACACTTAAATATAAACATGAAAGCAGACTTTCTGGAAGAAAACCTAAGACATAGCTTCAAAACATATGGGTGAGGAAAAATTTCTCAAATAGCACACATAGAAACACAGGTGAAAAACAAAAGATTGATAGATTGAATTACATTACAGTTAAGAATTCTGCTCATTAAATATCAGAAAAGTGCTTGCCTTGGCAAAGCACATAATTGAAAATAGAATGATACAGAGATGAACAGATAACACAGAAATCTGGGAAGGGTTCCATATTTAAAGAGAAAGAGAAAACCCAATGTGGTGGTGGCACAGGCTTGGAATACAATTATTCCAGAGCTGGAGACCAGATGGTCAGAAGTTCAAGTTTGTCCTCAGGCATATAGATAGTTTAAAGCCAACTTGGGTTATAAGGACCATCTCAACAACAGTCACCACAACAAGAAAAATACAAACTAGACCATGTCTCAAAAAAAAAACTAGCCCAAGTGAAAAATAGAAGAGAGATTTGTATAATCATTTTACAAAAAGATGGATAAATAGACAAAAAGGAACTCACCACACCAGAGCAATAATAAGTGGAAACTACAATAAGGGGCCATTATATACCCCACAGGGTTTTCAAATCATAAAGACTGACAGAAGTGGCTTTTGGCAAAGATGAAGGACAATGGTATCATCTACCAAAATTATACTCTTTGTTCTGACAAGATCATTCGTATATATGCATATATGCACATGTATGTACACATTTACATAATACTAGATGAACATATTCGTGCTTTTTTGTCTTGTTGTTTGGTTGTGCTGGTGCTTGTGATGATGTCTTGTCCTCTGGAAGTCTTCTTGCCTCAGTCTCCTGAGAGCTGAGATTCCAGGAATTGCACCAGGCTATTAGTCTTCTATTAAAAAATGCTTATTACAAAGAATGCTCGTGGTAACACTGTCTGTAAGAACCTGGAAATGACCCAAATCTTATATACCATGAAAAAAATGGATGGCATGAAATATAGTGATAACTGGAAGTGATTTGTAGGAACATGGATACATGCCATAACACACTGCTGTATAAAAGATTGCCAGAGTGTAAGATACATCTCAAACCACCACCACCACCAAACAAAAAGATAAATAAGCATGCATGTGCTTTTTGTCTAATATATGTAATATACATATGTGCCTGCATGTAGATATATGTGTGATAGTGTCAGAACAAAGAGCATGCCGGGGGAAAAGTCAAAGTAAAAGGTGCACATAGGTATTTTCATGTGCGTTCACTTTGTGCTTTTGTGCCCAAATGCCAGGCAAGAACTAGTTATAGAGATGTGGAATCCAGCTTCTCACTGTTTCTACCACTCCCCTCTTCTCCTTACAAATATCAGAGCCCTAGGAAGTCCCCTGGACAGTGGCCAGGGGTGGCAGAAGACTCTGCCCTCAACCTTTAACCCAGGCTTTCTTCCCAGGGACTTGTGAACCTTTTCCCTGTTTTCCCTCTGCTCTTCTCCTTCACTCCCTTCCCTACTGTCTGCAGGCCCTTCCTGGGGTGTCGACGGTGGCGGCGGTGGTAGTGGTGTGTGTGTCTGTTTTGTTTGTATTTTCAAAGGGAGAGAAAGGAGAATCAAAAGATTCTGCTCCAGTGGAGGGAGAGGTGCTGTTTGAGGCGGGGGGAGAAGTAGGGAAGACAGACAGGTGTCCTCAGTAAGGTAGGTGGTTAGACCATAAGCATGCCAGAGGGAAAAGTCAAGGTGAGGGAAAAAAAAGAAAAAAGGAGGCAAAGGGGCCAGACACAGAACAAAAGATAGACTTTTAGGAGGTCAAAGTAAAGGAGGGGAGCCAGGCACAGAGGTGTTTCCTGGGGTGGAGTGTGCAGACACAGTGCCTCCCCCTTCCCTCTTCTGCCCCTGCTGCTCCAGTTCTGGTCTTTTCTGTGTCCTCTTCCCACAATAGCAGCCTTGG
Source organism: Dicrostonyx torquatus (assembly GCA_028555095.1). Classification (NCBI taxonomy): domain Eukaryota; kingdom Metazoa; phylum Chordata; class Mammalia; order Rodentia; family Cricetidae; genus Dicrostonyx; species Dicrostonyx torquatus. Next base: position 956,955 of record JAQHUG010000119.1, read on the forward strand.
CCCTGTCATTGTGTCCCTGTATCTCTTGCACATTCAACCCTCTATTTCCTCCTTTTGCAAGGGCATTATTACAATCATTTCTTTAAAATATGATTCCATGAGCATAAATTATGGACGTGCAAGAGACAAGGCCTTTGTGTGTTGCCCAGCGTGGCCCTAAACTCTTGGGCTCAAGAGATCCTCCTATCTCAGCATCCTGAAGAGCAGGGGAGTCATTGTGCTGGATTCAAGTTATTCGTTTGTTTTTAAAGACAAGGTCTCACGCTGTAGACCCCTGCTGACCTGGAATTCCTATATAAACCAGGCTCACCACAGACTCACTTGTCTCTGCCTCTTGAGTACTGGAGTGAAAGTGGCAAACCACCCTGCTCAGCTTTATGTGTGTTTTTAAATAAGCATAAATGACCTAGAATGTTAGAGCCCTGGGGTCAGAAGAGGTGAGGGAGGAAGCGGGAAGGCACATGCAAAGATTCCTAACACATTGCTATTTTCCTTTGTCTTTTGTATGAGTATATATGTGCACATGTGTACTGTACAGATGTACAGATGTGGGGGCACATGTGCTCATGGACAGAGAGGCCAGAGGTAAACAGCAGGTATCTTTTATATTATCACCTTCCTACTTATTATCTTAAAGATAGGATATCTCTTACTGAACCCGGGACTCACCCACTAGCTAGACCCCGCAGCCAGTGAGCACCGGGATCCATCTGTTTCTGCTCCACTAGCTCTCGGGTTACAGAAATGTGCAACCATGCCCAAGTTTGTATGTGGGTTCTGGGGATTTGAACTTGGGTCCTCATGTTTAAATGGCAGATACTTTAAACACTGTGCCATTTCCCAGCTTTATTATTTCTATTTCTTGACCTAGGTTATAAATATATCTTCACTTTGTCATAATTCATTAGGATGTGCTCTTCTCATTGTACCCTTTTTCTATATGTCTTGTTAGAATTCAATAAAGAAGTTTGAAGAATCGAGAGTTTGTACAACATGTGCAAGGCCCTGAATTAGTCTCTAGTTGCCTCCCATTTTCCCCCCGCAAAAACAAAGAAAGTTTCAAATCACGGCTCACTACCTACCTATCAAAGGGTAACCCTCATATCTGTTGCAGACGAGATATGCCATACCAAACATGCTAAAGAAAAAAAGAGAAAGATGTTAGATTCAAAACAGAAACACTGAAAGCAAAAGTGACTAGTCTTAAATCTTTTTAACAAGTCTCCCTGGTTGCAAATACCAAAGGGAGAGAAGAGAAAGTCTACTTGTAACAGAGTCCAAACACTGTCTGTACAAGCCGTTACCATAGCGCCTGACTTGCTATCCAGTAAATGTCTCTTGCATCTGCATTGGTAGATAGGAACCCTTCAGTGGCAGGTGATGGAGCCCAGCAATCTAGGCTGTGCTGCAGAATCTCACATTCTGGAGACATTCTATGAACTGCTCAATAATAGCTCAACTTTGCTGAGCACACGCTATGTGTCTAACATAGTTGTAAGTGCTTTCACACTTTGTCTTTGCTTTTACCAATATCTTTAGTTCTAACAAAAAAATTAATATGTATTATTAGTAAGTACAACTCCTGTGTTGTGGCTGTAGCCCAGTGGGAGAACATTAGCCCAGCACACATGATGCCTCAGGCTCAATTCCCAGTACTGCCAAAAATAATCCACAAAAAGCCAACCACACACACACACACAAAAAAAAAAAAACCCCAGAGGGGGAAAGTACTACTCTAATGTCCATTTTACAAACAAGTAAACTAAAGAGAGCTTAATTTGCCCAGCATCCCGTAGCTCATGGTGACAGTGTCTAAACACAGGTCAGGGTGCATATGCAGTTTCATGTGGCTTTTACTTTGAACCATCCCTTCTTCTCTGTTCTGTCATGCTACTTTGTCATATTTTCTGGCGATGTAATATTACTCTGTCATATGCACCTATCAAACTCTCCCATGCAATATGCAGCTAACTTCATAAAGTAAAAATTTCAGGTCAGGAACTAAGCCCTATTGATAGCTGTATTTGTCTCCACACTCTTTTTCCTGGAGGGATGGTACAGAAAGATCACGGAGAGTGCAGGATTTGGGGCTTGCGTTGAAGTTGTCTGTATGTAGTGACCCATTTCCCTACCCTACCTGAACCTGCACCCTTTGTGGTCTAGCTGGGCACTGCCTTCCTGCTCTGGCTTTATCTTTGGAGTGCCCTGACCAATCAGATGTCAGCAAATGTGAGAAAGAGGCTTGTGCATGAGCCAGATGCCTCTTGTTCTTCACACGTGACTGTGACAACCTGCCTGGTGGAGGATGAGACCCACGGAACCAAATTGCTCCAGTTCTGTAAGCCCAGCTGCCCTAGTGGTCTCAGCTGATGTCATCTTGGATCAGTCAAAACCGTGCTGAACCCGGGCATGGGAAAGAGCAGCATGAGATCAGCCCAAATGTGACAATATCAATTGTGGTCCATATTCTCCCAGGGGAAAAAACCAACTTGTTAATTGTGTTGGGGATATAACTCAGCCCTAGTGAGCAAGGCCAGTGACTTGAGGCCCTGTACTAATGTTTACTGTTTTGTCTCACTGAGGCTTATGGTTGCCTGTGAATCTGGGTTACTGCAGCAGTTTGAATCTTGGCTCCCTGGCTTTAGAGAGATATGACCATCGGTGAGTCATTTAATAGCATTTTAATTTATGAAATTGAGACAACTGTTTCTACATCACACGGTCAAACATACGAATAAACAGTATTTTGCGATAGAATGCATATTTAATAAGTGCCCACTAAAAGTTATCATTATCCATTCACTTAGTCCAGCACCATTGTGTGATGACCCATGTGTGCTAACACAGAGTGCTGAACCCCAGAAATACAAAGCAAATAGGAAGAACTTTCTGAAGGAACTACAGCCTTGGTTGACCGATTCTTTAAGACTTAAATTCTAATTTGTTCCTGGAGCAACAGTTTCCATTCTCCATGTTGTTCCCTCATGCACCATTCATTTATTCATCATTGTTTATGGCCTACTGTGTGCCTAACACAGGGGACAGAAGAGCGGACAAAAGATACTCAGTATCCAGCCTCGCTGGGCAAATAAGGCTCACAGTGCGGTGGGGAAAAGTGTAGCATGTCAGTAGATGTGATATAAGAACTGGGGTGTGATTTAGAGGTAGAGCAAGTGCTTAGCCTAAATGAGGCCCTGGGATCCATCTCTAGAACCAATAAATGAAGAGACGGTGAGGTAGTGTGAAGGCAGTCTACTAGAGGCATGTGCTGTTGACTTACACAGGGGTGAAAAGGGCTCCTTTGTCTAGTAGGGGAGGGAGAATTCCAGAGCCACCCTCACAGAGAGAAAAATTCCTGAGCTATATTACAAAGGTGGATTGGGCAGAGTGGCAATGATAACCAGCCATTAGACACTCCCAGTGAAGGTGTGCAGGAAGGGATGAAGTTGAAAAAGTTCCCTTGTATGTTACTGCCAGGAAATTGACAGTTAACACGAAGTGCTTAGCGGCTATTGAACAATTTTAAGTCCAAAGGGACATCTACACATCTAAGCTGGGCTTCAGGAAAGACCCATGAACAATATCTTAGCTTCTTTTATCCCTCTTGATACTGGGCACACAGTTAACACATCAGTGAGTGCTGAATGGTGACCAGGTCCATCTGGTGTGTACCGAAATCAGAGGACTCTGTTCTGTTTGCACAGCCACTGAAGAATCGCCCTCAAGCTCTCGGGCCTATGTGAAGATGGACCTCTTCCATCTTGCTATATCAGTAGGATGGAGAAAGATGAGGGCTGGCTAAAGACTGGACCCAGGTGGACCCAGGTCTGGAAAGGCATAGATTTCAGCTTCATGAAATGGTTTTGAACCTCAGATGGGGGACCAATCCTTCACTATCAAATCTCCCCTTTACTAGAAAATATAAAAACTATCAGTGACCACACTCACACTTTCTCATTAAGGCCCAAACACTGATACACCGGTCCAGAGTCTGCAACACCTTTCATGGCTTTCTTTGGAAGTTCTTTAAAAAAGTATGCTGGAAGGTTGCTGCCATCATAGGTGACGGAGTCGCAGGTCACGATGCCTGGGTAATACATCATCATCCTGGCAGCAATATTGACCTTCTGACCAATGACTACAACAGGAAGGAGCAAGTTAAAGAGGAGAAAAAAACAAAAGCTGGTAAATGGTCACATAGAAAACTGAGGAAACTCCCCAAATGGCATTTTCTCTTTGTTTCTTCTGTCTGTCGTGAATGGCACATGAATTTAGCCTTTAGTTGGCCAGTGCCGATTTCAAACAATCTTCAATAGTTAACTCAGTCAGTAGCAAAGTTTCTGTCTCACCTGGGAGACCAAGAGGATGGTCCGTTTAGGGACTGAAGACCCTTAAATGTAGAAAGATGTTTATAAGGCACAGTCACAGGCCTGTTGAGTAAGATGTATCTTATCTTCTATGATGAAGTAGACCAGCACTGTGTTGGTTAAGGCAGTGGCTCTCAACCTTCCTAACACTGTGACCCTTTAATATACTTCTTGTTCTGGTGACTCCAATCATAAAATTATTTCATTGCTACTTAGCTGTAATTTTGCTACTGTTATGAATCATAATATAAATATCTGATATGCGACTCTAGGGGTTGTAACCCACAGGCTGAGAACCACTAGTAAGGGATCAAAATGGTGTGTGTCTACTAAAAGAAACATTGTTTGGTAATTCAGTGTGTGTGCTGTTAACTTGTTTGTTTTAAACAGAGTCTCTCTGTGTAAACTGGATGGTCTGGAACTCATTATGTAGACTCACAGAGATCTGCCTGCCTCTGCCTCCCTGTGCTGGGATTAAAGGAATAGACCACCACATCCAGGCATGGTTTTGTTTTGAGACATAGTATCACTCTGTTGCTGGCCTTAAGCCCCTAGTGGTCCATTTCTGCTAGGTAGGTCATAGTCCCAAAGGTCCCACAGCTTTCCAAAACAGTCTCACCAGCTAAAGACCAAGTATTCAAGCGCATGGGCCAAGGGGGCATTTCACAATCAAACCACAATGTCTCCCTCAAGTTGTTTTCCAGGGTATTTTGTAATGGGGACCAGAAATATCTAACACACTATTCCCTAATACAGCTTAACTTTCTTTTTGAGTGATTTCTCCTCCTCCATTTATCTCAAATGTCAGGAATGCTGAGCCCTGCAGGCAATTGTCTTGGTATAGGGATCTAGTAGTAACCATTTCCCGAGAGACTAATGAACATACCACAGTTTGGCCAGTTCTGGCTTCATATATTTCTTGCCCCCTGTTCCTAGTACCCTTCCTCCTGTATATGCCTGGATCTGTCATCAACACCTTGAGAAAAGAATAAGGTGCCAGCTCCCCTGTTCCTTCTGATGTGTCTACCAGGCATCCTGTCTTGCGTCATGACCCTTCACCTCTTTGATGACGAAATCATTGAATAACCAGACCTTGCTAGTAGGATATCTGGGGCAAGACCTGCTGGAAATGGGGTTATAGATGGTTATGATCCACTATGTGGGTTCTGGGAGAGGAGCCCAGTTCCTCTGAAAGAGCAACAAGTACTCATAGCTGCTGAGCCAATCCTCTAACCCTGACTGAATTCATACTTTCTTTAAAGGTTTATTTATTATGTATACAGTGTTCTGCCTGTGTGTATACCAGCATGCCTGAAGAGGGCACCAAATGTCATTAGAGATAACTGTGAGCCACCATGTGGGTGCTGGGAATTGAACTCAGGACCTCTGGGAGAGCAGCCAGTGCTCTTAACTTCTGAGACATCTCCCCCTCCTGATTTTATACTTCTTTTTTTAAAGACTTATTTATTTATTTATTATGTACACAGTGTTCTGCCTGCACGATAGAAGAGGGCACTAGATCTCATTACAGATGGGTGTGAGCCATCATGTGGTTGCTGGGAATTAAATTCAGGACCTCTGGGAAGAGCAGTTAGAGCTCTTAACCTCTGAGCCATCTCTCTGGCGCCACCCCCCACCGACTTCCTACTTCTTATGCTCACCCATGGCACCAGAAACACACACACTACCAGCCTGGCATTATCAGTGGGCAAAGCAACATGCCTTTGTTCCACTTGGAAAGACTAAACTCTGAGGGCTGAGCTCATATCTCACCTCCCCCTGACCTTTTTCTTTTTTTTAAAGTTCTCTCACAAAGCCTAATGTCATGTCGTATGTTGAAAGTAGAGTGAAAATAGGTTGGGTCATCATACCTGTATACTCGTGTCTCACAGTGTGTCCAACGATCCCACAGAAGACGATCCCACTGGCGACACCGATGGAGACAGTACTGACGCCACAAGGAGAGTTATGGGGGAGAGAGAGAGAGAACAATGATGAACATTTATAAAAAAAGATGATGAGCATAGAAAATGTAGTACGGGTGGGGAAAAGTGTTAGGAAGGGGAGGGGAGGCAGTCTCGAACAAATAGCCGTTTTTTTTACACTCTGTTTAGGACAGTTACACACAGCTGAGAAATGTGAAGGAGAGGATGTTTGAGGCACTGACCAAGTTATTCACTCTTTCCCTTCTTTCCGGCTCCCTGTGCCCCACCCTCTCTGTTCTGTTAAAACAGCCCAGGAATACCAGATGGGATTGGGGTCGACACTCACCGGATCTTGTGGACTTGAGAACAGAAGTCAAATATATCCACGGCGCTTTCTAAGGCGTGAGTGATCTCGTCAGATGCCTTTTCCCCAGGGAAACCAAAGACACAGAGGAAGGAGCACCCCTGTAAGGGAGAGTGGGCAAACACTGCATCAGTGGGCCCCAGCTGATGGCTTTACCAGGAAGCAGCACAGCAGTCTTCCCTTTCTGAATCAGGTTTCATCCCAGTTTCTGCCAAGTCTGTTCTATGCTTGGTAAAGTGGGAGCTCCCAGGGCGCCATCGTAGTGTAGCGTTTGTCTTTGCTCCAGAGATGGATCAATCCTGCTGAGCTATTGGTGGGCAGTCGTGTCTGCTCTTCCCTGTGGACAAGGCCTTGGACTTTGAAATGGGACGTGCAAGTCTAAGAGGCACAACAGAGTGGAGGAAAAGGCACCAGAGCTCGGGGATAGAACCTGTCAGGATGACTTAGGACATGCCCATCTTTAGTCCCAGTCCCAGGAGGCAGAGGCAGGGAGGTCTCTATGAGTTCCAGAAAAGCCTGGACTACATATCAAGGTCTGGGACAGCCTGGAACACAGTGAGGCTCTGTCTTTTAAAAAAAAGCCCGTGTGCGTGCGTGCTTGTGTGGGGCAATGACTCAGCCCTTGCAGAGGACCTGGGCTCAGTTCTCAGCACCCATATAGGAGCTCTTACTCATCGATGACTCCAGTTCCGAGGGCTGTGATGGTCTTTCTTCTTACCTTTCTGGGCACCACACATGCGGGTGGTGTACAGACACTCATGCAGGAAAAATACCCATATACATAAAGTAAAAATTAATTTAAAAATGTTTTTAAAAGATGGCTCAGTGAGTCAAGACAACATGGAGGAAGAAGAGTAACACCTGGAAATTGTTCTCTGACTGCCACATGCAGACCTTAGCTCACATATGTTCATGTATATGTATGCTCGCATAAAATAAAATGTGATTTGAAAATCTTTTAAAAAGAATACTGAGGCATTGTGGCACACACCTTTTATCCCCACACTCAGGAGACAGAGGCAGGCAGATATCTGAGTTCAAGGCCAGTTTGGTCTACATAGTGAGTTCCAGAGCAGTCAGAGTTGCATGGTGAGACCATGTCTCAAAAACAACAATACAGAATAATCTCAAAGCTTAAATGAGCTAGTCTAGGTAAAATGTTGAGAAGAGCCCCTGGCATGTTGGCCATGTATTAGCTGTTATAAAGACTGGTATCCTAGGTTAAGTGTCCAATCATCTGTTTGCTCTGCCTGGCCAATGTCCTTGGCCTTAAGTGCTTACCTCACACTTCTGGGTAGGTTTCCTATTCTGTAGTTCGTACTTACCTTATCAAACATGAAGACCTTATTGATCTGGCCTCGGAAGACCTTCAGGACAGAAGTGATGTGCACACAGGCGGCTTGGATGGCTGAACCTATGACTTCCGCTTTGTCATGCTCTTTAAACATCAGGTTCACAAACACTATCGTCACTGGGCGAAGCTCAGATAAATATCCCCGAAGCTGCTTGTCATCGATCTGCAATGCAGAGGGGGCAGCTGTCTGCAGTGTGTATCCTAGATATAGAGCCTTCCAGCAACACTCCAGCCCACATCCCATGTCACCACTGGGCAAAAAAGCCTTTTGAGACACCGAGGCAACCCAAGTTGTCACACTGTGAGGTATCCACAGCCAGCCACGGGAAAATGAGAAGATGGCCAGGACCCATTATCCAGATCTCTTCCACTGATTCCAGCAAACACACACGCACAAACACACCACTCATCAGTGAAGATTTACAGTTGCTAATTTGGCCGGCAACAGCTCCATTGCCCAAGTCCCTCGGGCCAGCGTATGGCTTCACAGGAAGAGCTGCTATTGCCTTTTGATCGCTGATTTTTCCAGTTAGGTAGAAGAATATTATTCTATGTCATTTAACCCCGTACTTGGAGCTCCTGGTGCCTTCTGGAATATTTTAAGAGTCTTTCCCACTATTTTCAGATAAAAATACAAAACCCAGCTTCCATTTTCTAGACTAGATGGCAGAGGCACAGAGAAGTAACGTAGTTTTCCGGAGAAGTAACGCAGCTTTCCGGGGTTATGTAAATAGAAAGAAGCAAACTAAAACCCAACTTTGGATTCTAACATTTCACGTAGCACGTGCTTCTCTGTGGGAGGATATTTTGTTTTATTGTTTTCCTACATTCCCACCCTGTGAGAGGCTACCAAGAAGAAAGAATTTCCAAATCATCCATGCCAGTCATCCCCCTTGAATTTTGTTAAATTACGTGCTTTGCAAATCAATGGGAGTAGGAAGAGTCACTGTACTTTCTGTCCAGATAGCACAAAGGTTTCAGATTCTCCACCGACAAAGCAGAAATTGCTACAGGGGATTAAGTCACCGTGCTTTCTGACTGCCTCATCTAGCCTCAGGGTTGGGTTCATTTAATTGTATTCTTTCCATGAAAGATAATATGATTTTTAACAAAACCCAGCCTATTGGTTTTTCAAATACATTTGCAAATAGTTTTTAATAAAAATTATCTTATTAGATCACATGTTGTTACTTTTGGCTAAGGAAACAGGACCACAGCATCTCTGAGGACTTATGTCCTTTCAGCGCTAGGACAGACCTTGGCCAAGTCCTCTGAGATTCACCTTTCATCTTATTTCAGCTCTCCACCCAGATATACCTCTTTAACAGTATTCCTTGTTTCTACCTACAAAACTTCTCACCAACTCCTGAGCCCATCTTATACTTCATCCTGTAGGCAATGAATGACCTCAGCAGTAGCTAATGGGTTCTAGCTGTTGAGGTAGGGGAGGTTGTAAGTTGAGACTTTCTCTTGTTCAATCACAGGCACTGGTAGTAGCCACCTGTGACAGCCCTTTGGGGCAACCCCCTACGCTTGGAGTTAAGGGCAACTGCCCTTTTAAAAAACTATTAAAAACAGAGCCCTACTTCCAACAACTCAAAAGGCTCACAAGTCAATCAAATGCCTTCCCTGACTGAAGATAGTTCTAAACCACCCTGGGAAACTTAGTGACAGCCTGTCTCAAAAATAAAAAAAAGTAACTACAGATTTTTGTTAGTTAGACTGGGTATTGTACATAGAGCTTCTAGCATATTAGACAAATATTCTATCATTCAACATAATCTTTTGTCTTTTTTTTTTTGAAAGAGAATCTCACTATATAGTTCTGGAATTGGCTGTGTAGACCAGGCATGACAATACAGCTGTGTGTTCTCCCAAATGCTGGATTAAAGGAATGCACCGCCATGCCTGACTATGTGGTTGTGCATGTGAAGGTACCTCTTTCACATGCCAGAAGAGGTTGTTAAATTCTCAGGAGCTGGAGTTACATGAGACTGTGAGCTGCCTGATGTGGGTGCTGGGAACTGAATTTGGGTCCCCGACAAGAGTATTAAGTACTCTTAACCACCCGCCCTTCTCTCCAAATCCTTTCTATTTTTTTGTTTGTTCGTTTTTTTGTTTTTTTGAGACAGGGTTTCTCTGTAGTTTTGGAGCCTGTCCTGGAACGAGCTCTTGTAGACCACGATGACCTTGAACTCAGAGATCTACCTGCTTCTATCTTTTGAATGCTGGGTTAAAGGCGTGCGCCACCACTGCCCGGCTCCCTTTCTATTTTGGCGGGGGTAAGAATCTCCGTAAATTATCAGGCTATACTCCTGCCTTAACCTCCTGAGAAGATGGAATTTAAGTGTTTAATGCCAGGCCCAGAATAAATGTTGCTTGTTTTGGGGATTTGTAATGCAGGCTGGCTTGATATGTAGTCAAAGTTGACTTCTGATGCTCCCTGCCTCCCCTTGCTAAGTGCTGGGATTATAGGCGTATACCACTATTACCCAAGCTCTGTTTTTTTTTTGTTTGTTTTTTTTTTTTGAGGTCTCTGACTCTGAAGCTCAGGCTTGCCTGGAACTCACTGTGATCCTCTTGCCTCAACCTCCCAGTTCCAGGATTATAGCCACAAACAACTTACTTCTGTTGTTATGTTTCCAGCAGCTCTGATTTGCTCAATTATATAAGGCAATACTGTCCAAGTAAGGCAGACAAGCATAGCGAATTGTTTATTAACCCAGGACTCTACTTGGTTTGGGCTATACGACCTTCTAGTAATGCACTTGGCAGTCAGAGACCCTCACCTGGCTATACTATGCACACACTCACCACTCTAAACAATGCACCTAGCAACCTGTTAGCAACCAAGACCCCAAGTGCATTGAGCTACATGAATACCATAGAGTTTTGAATGAGAATGACCCTTATATTTGAATACTTAATTTCCAGTTGGTGGAACTGTTTAGGAAGGATTAGAAGGTATGGCCTTGTTGGAGAAGGTGTGCCACTGGGAGTGGGTTCTAGCCATCTACTGCCTGCTACCTCCTCTCTGCCATCATAGATCTAACCCTTTGGTCATGGTGTTTATCGCAGCAATAGAAAAGTAACTGTCTTAGAGTTACTATTGCTATGAAGAGACACTATGACCATGGCAACTCTTATAAAGGCAAACAATTAATTGAAGTAGCGGTGTACCATTTCAGAAGTTTAGTTCATTTTCATCATGGCTAGGAGCATGGCGGCTGGGAGTATGGTGGCATGAAGGCAGACATGGCACTGGAGAGGTAGCTGAGAGCTATATCTTGTACAGGCAACAGGAAGTGGCCTCACTTCCTGTCTCACTGGGTGTGGCTTGAGCATATATGAGACCTCAAAGCCAGCTTCCACAGTGACACACTTCCTCCAACAAGACCACACTCACTCCAGCAAGGCCACAGCCACTCCAACAAGGCCACACCCACTCCAACAAGGCCCCACCTACTCCAACAAGGCCACACCTCCTAATAGCTCCACACCCTTTGGTGGCCATTTTCTTTCAAACCACCACAATAATTAAGATACATAGCCAACTCTACACCAAACGATGGAATAAGCTTTTTTCTCCCCTTAAAAACCAATCAACTCAGACATATTAGGATATATGTACTCCAGTGGTGTCAGAGGTCAGGGTGGGGTGCTGCTCGGCCCAGACTGGATCTGGCCAACACTGGTTTAAAATGCATGTGCAATCAGGCAAACTGTGTCCTCTAAGTGAACCTTTAGGGAGAATCCATTATTTACCACCTTATGCCTATGCACAGATGGGCATGCATATGTAAAATCAGAGGAGTTGTGAGAAGAAATCTGTGCAGTACCGGTGATATAACAATCTGTCAATCAAAATAGAGACCTACCCGTATCACACCGCTTAGCTATCAAACTCCCCCCTCCTCCTTTTGAGCCCCATAAAAGGAAGCCCCAAGCAATAGCCAGAGCACTCTTTTACTTATGTGGCCTGCTGTTCCCATGCAGCATGTTATGACCTACACTTTCACTTTACTCCGGAAAGTTTCCCTGCTGCATTGTAAATCTGTGTATGCTTATGCCCACGGTTTGAGTACAATACCAAGGACCTGGAGACACATGACCAGGCGCAAGTTTTTTTTGTTTTTGTTTTTGCTGCCACGGTGTACTTATGAACAAAGCCTCCTTTATGCCTCCTTTCACTGCGTCCCTCCTTTCTCTCCTCCTCTCCTTCCCTTTCTCACTCTATGATTTACAATGCTAGAGGAGGGACCCAGAGCCTTACACAGGCAAGGCAGATCCTCTACCACTGAAGCACACACCTCCCGTAACTTTTAATAATACCCTGAGTAGGATACTAAATTCTGAAGTCATCTATACCTGGAGAATGTGAAATGAATTCCCAGAAGAGCCGGTTAAAGATTCTGCGAGGGTGATTAACGGATTGACCAGAACTTCATGGTTGTAGAGAAGCTGGACTGCTGCAGGCCCAGATCTGGTCTATCTTTAGATAGCACATAGTAGCCCCTTAATAGCCATAATAGCCTTAATAGCCGCCCATTGCCTATCTTGAATCTGGCCTAACATCTCAATTCTCAGGTGAAAACCTTGACATGTGTTAATTTAACAGATTTCCTAGCTCCTAGGCAACCGTCAAACTAAGAACAATATCAGAAAACATGGGACCTATGGCACTTTGCTGTCATCTGCCTACCTGATATTCTCACCAATATATTTGAAAAACATCTTGATTTATGACTCTTTTGTGCTATGTCCATGTTGTAACATATTATTTTGGAGAACCTGAATCTGTGTCCCAGAACCATTGTCACTTCCCTTTGAGGTAAGACCTATGTGTTGAGCCAACAAAAATATATCTGTTTTTATTTAGGAACAGTTTTACTAGATTCTGTGCTTTGTTTACTATATTGTCTTTCTTGCTGTTGAAGAGATTGCTGACACCTCAAGGCTGAACACATTGAACTATGAAAATACCTGCTTCAAAATGATTTCCATCACATACTTTTGTAGGGACAACTCGAGTTCAGGATCAGACTCCAGCATGCAGGCAAGCCTTAGGAAGTCTAGGAGGACAGAAGGAGAGGGCGGGCTCAGCAATGCTAAAGATAATTTTCTTGTTCCCACTCCCTGGGGCAGGAGAGCCTGGGACACCATTGGTCAAAAATAGCCAAGGTCAACTGGGTGCTACTGCTGCTGCTGCTGCTCACCTTCAACCCCAGCACTGGGGAGGCAGAGGCAGGTGGATCTCTGAGTTCTAGGCCAGTCTTGTCTACAGAGTGAGTTCTAAGCCAGGACAGCCAGGTCTACATGGAGGAAATCCTGTCTTGAAATGCGCGCCCCCCTCCCCTGCCACTACACACACACACACACACACACACACACACACACACACACACCACACACACACGGTCGAGGGAAATACACACACGGGTTCTTACAGGTTGTGGATTCTCTAAATTCAGCTGAATGTGAACTAAAATGCTTTGTATGTTAGAATGATTCTTACTTGTGGATTTGACCTTGAATTTTGCACTGCAGGTTTCTTAGGTGCTCACTGTAGTCGTATGGGAGCTTGGCATGGATGGTTTGAGAATTGAATAGAGAAGACTAGAAAGTTAAGGACAGCACTCCAATTTCCTCAACTTTTAAGGAAGGGGAAGGAAACCAAAGACAGCCTGGTCTACAAAGGGAGTTCCAGGATAGCCAGGACTGTTACACAGAGAAACCCTGTCTCGAAAAACAAAAAGCAAAAAACAAACAAACAACTAAAAAAGAAAGGAAAAAAAAAACCAAGCTGAACTAAAGAGCAACAACAAAGCCATACTGGTGTGGCAGTATGCCACTCCCTTTCTCCAGAACTGCAATGCCAAGCACCCCGACATCTTCCTGCCATAACCACCGATTCTCACTTACCTTTTTCCAAACACCAGTAAGACAAAATGCGAAGCATCTTTGACTCCTACTTGCCCTCAAACTTAAGTGTCTACATATCTATTTGTGTTATATGTTTATCGGCTCTTGCATCCCTTTATTCGTAATTCACTAAAATGTGTCTGGCATGTACATTGGAATTGTTGGTAATTGAAGGTGGAGACAAAAGGATCAGTGGTTCAAGATCATTCTTTGGTACCCTCTAAAAGGATCAGTGGTTCAAGATCATTCTTTGGTACCTAGAGGGTATGAGGCCAGACTGGGCTACTCCAGACAGAAATCAAAACAATAAGAAATATCAAGAGTATTTTGGCATGGCTTAGAGTTCAGTGGTAAAGCACTTGCTTAGTGGGCACAACACCCTAGGTTTGATCCTTTACATATCTTTGTGGGGGAATTAACCCAGAGTTAACCACCTAGTCAAGGCAGGAGCTGAGAGTACAGCTCAGGGGTTAGGTAGAACACAAAGCACTGTAAAGAAACTAAATTAAGACTTCCAGATAGCAATAATATCCAAAGTCAGCCACCTATGGTCAACCACCTAAGACAAAGCCTATGAAAAGATCACCAGACTCTAGTCAATGGAGTAGCTAGTGAATTTTACATATTCTCAGACACGGGGAAGAAGGAAGAACCTGGATGTCAGAGAAATAAGACAAGTTTAATTCAAGAAGCGGAGGCAGGAGGATAAAGAGTTCAAGGCCAGGTTGGGGTATGGGATGAGATGCTGCCTTCCCCCAAAATAAATTTAAAAATTAAAAACAAATTTAAAATGAAAGCTAGAAGAGTTGGAAAACACACACCCCAAGGCATATGCAAAGTCTGTTTATTGGGAAATGAAACAAGGGAATGCAAGAACAGATAAACACGTGACATAAATAGAGAAACTAGGAGCTGTGTGAAGGTAATTTGGAGTCAAAGATCTTTTGCATTTTATCTCGATAGCGTTTGGAAGAAGATAGATGGGAATCAGTGCCCAGAAAGGGAAGATGGCTAGGAACTCAGAATTGCTGTTCTGGGGAAGTTAGTTCATCTCCTTTATGTCAAAGTCAAGAGCTAGAGCTGTGTTAAGGAGTGCATTCACTTGGCACAGAGCCACTGAAACTGGCTCAAGTCTCTACTGACCACTGCAAAGGCAAAGGGTCTATGCGTGGGGGCTACTTACTTTTGTGGTCGCCAGAAGGATAATAATTCATGAAGGTCATACACTTGGTGAAAAACTCATCAAAGTTAAAAGTAGGGGGCAGTTTTAAGAAGCTAACCTGAATAAAACAAACAGTGAAATTCCAGTTATTCTGAGGGCTGTTGTGACCTTGGGAATATCATTTCCCAGCAGAACAGTATGCTTTTGAATATCTAGGATGTGAGACACAGTGACTGGCACATTTAAGGGTTTGCTTGAGACAGGGTCTCACTCTGTGGCTCAGAATGAACAATGTACCATAGGCAGCCCCCAAGACTTCTGGCTATCCTTATGTCTTGGCTTCTCGGGTGCTAGAATTACAGGCATCAGCCACAAAGCCCCTATAAATAATGCTATTATTAGTATTGCTTGCCCAGTAAGGCCACCTCACCAGACCCAATAAAGGGGACTGAACCCAAGGCCTTGTTCTCCACCACTGTGCTACATTCTGTGCCCTGCTTACTTGTTTGTTTGTTGCTGTTTGAGATAAGGTCTTGCTAACCAGCTCAAGCTAGTCTCAGATTTGTAAGGCGAGGCTCTCCCTTGCTAGGACTGTAGGATGTGTCACCGTGTCTGACCAACGGGTTGTAAAGTGTAATTTTGAATTGAGGCAAGTTGTAGTCACCAGTAGTGCAGGCCTATAATCCCAGGTGTGGGATGCTGAGGCAGAAGATCAAAAATCTAAAGATCTCCAGTGCTGTCTATGAAGGATGTTCAAGGACAACCTGGGCTACTTAATCAGACTCTGCCTCAAAATAAAAATACAAAAAAAAATTTCTGGAGCCAGGAGGTAGTAGCACACCCCTTTAATCCCAGCACTTAGGAGGCAGAGGCAGGAGATCTCTGAGTTCGAGGCTAGCCTGATCTACAGACTGTGTTCCAGGATAGGTTCCAATGCTACAGAGAAACCCTGTCTCAGGAAAAAAAAAAAGCCTTTAAAAATTTAAAAGCTTAGGAGCATAGCTTATACTGAACAGATACTTAGACCCTAGGTCCTAGATTCAATTTTTATCTCAAAACGAAAAGAACAGAAGAAAGTTTAAATTTTTTTCCAATTACTTTTTAAGATCTTAAAGGTCAGTATACACATACAAAGGGCCACTTGTTTATAGTTTCCACCCTGAGGATCATTCTTCTTCTCTATCTCTTTTTGAACATTTTAATTAAAATAAAACCTGAGAAGAGCATATGCCCTTCTTTCTCCTCTTCTCTTTCCCCTTCCCTCTTTCCTTCCCCCTCCTCTTTCCTCTATCTCTTCTTTTCTTTCTGCAGTATGATACAGAGTTGGAGCTTATTATACACACCAAAATAGGGGTGCAGACTTCTCATTCTCATCCCATTGCTTTCTCATAAGTATTAAAAACAAAAAGTGTTAAAGCCTAAAAAGGTCTCAGGAAAAGCGTGAGCTCTGTAGTATTATCCTTGAGTCTCTGTATTCCTACCTCCCCAAATGCAGAAGTTTAGTCCAATAATGTGAAGGCACCAGGCAAAAACAGATGGAGGTTTATCTGGCCAATGGCTGACAGTCTACCCGGGTTAGGAGGCTGTTGGGTGGAGAAAATACCATTCACGGGGTACACAGCGCAACCCCAGCAGCCCAGAGGTGGAGACAGGAGGATCAGTAGTTCAAGGCCACCGTTAGCTATGTAATGACTTCAAAGTTAGCTTGGGCTACTAGAGACCCTGTCTCAATAAACACAAACAAATGAGAACCAGACCTTAAAACAACTCTGTGCTGCCTCTAGGTCACCACAAAGCTTCGTTTACTCTCAGTGGGGAGTGGGGGTGGGGGAACACAACTGACTGGACAATTCCTTCTTGAGCTCTGCAGCCCTGGCTCCTCCCACAGGACGTGTCCTTTGGCTAACCCAGACTCCTTTGAGTTAGCCTGCCAGCACATACTTGGCAGCGGCCATACTCTCACCTTAACTGCTCTCTGGTCCGGAATCCTCTCAATTTCAATCATGCTCCGGTCACAGAGCTGCCAGCAGTTTGGTGACAGAATAACATCGTTCATCTGGGCCATGTTCTGTGCAAGGCGCACGTCATCTACCGCCTGGCCAATCACCAGAAAGTAATTGCGTGTGTCATCCCCGAAGACCAGCATGGCGATGTGGCCAGCAGCCAGTCCTGAAGAAGACAAACAATGGGTTTGCACAACAAGTTCTGTGTTACTTCCCAGAAGCACTGGATCTCGGGAAAATCAGAATCTTGATGTGACCACACAACCACTAACAAAGTCCCATTTTAAAATTTTACACGGAAATGAAAGAATATCTCTTCCAGGTCCCAGTCATTCCAAATGTTCCTTCTTTCAAAGCTAGAAACATAACTCTTCATTTTCATCTTTTGCTGACACTTTCTTTTTTTTCTGTGGGGGCGGGGGCGGAGGGAGAGGGGGACTTGGGTTTTAAGACAAGGCTTCTCTGTATATAGCCCTGGATGTCCTGGAACTAACTCTGTTGACCAGGCTGGCCTTGAACTCAGAGATTCGCCTGCCTCTGCCTTTAGAGTGCTGGGATTAAAGGAGCACCACCAGGCCCAGCTCAGTAACACTCTTCTTAAAGGGTCCTATCAATCCCCCGACCTATTTAACCTTTTCATTAATTTACATTTAAGGCAACAGAAAACAATGTCAATTTGTTTGGGGAGAACTTTTCATTTTATCACAGACTGAGGCTTCAACTGAAAACAGACCTTAGGTCTAACTTTTAGGCCATAACTAAAGGGTGAAGAAAAGAAATAGGTATTTGAGCCGGGTGGTGGTGGCGCACGCCTTTGATCCCAGCACTCGGGAGGCAGAGACAGGCTGACCTCGAACTCACAGAGGCCAGCCTGGTCTACGAGAGTTAGTTCCAGGACTGGCTTCAAAGCTGCAGAGAAACCCTGTCTCGAAAAACTAAAAAAAAAAAAAAAAAAAGGTATTTGAAAGCCAGATGCTCCATCCTAACAATGGCTTCTCTAATTGTTTTCTCTTGTTTTAAGACAGGATCTCACTATATAGAGCAGGCTGTCATTGAACTCACTGAGATCTGTCTGCCTCCTGAGAACTGGGAATAAAGGCCTGCAACTCCCATGCCTGGCTTCCTCTAACTGTTTTCAGGTTGAGAAATGAAGGTTTTGGTAACTGAATAAAAGAACACAGATGTTGTAAAATATTATATGCAAATGAAAATTATATATATGCACACACAGTATGTGACAGAGTGCTCTTAAATTACTGTAGTTAATGTAACCAAAGTTTATTTTCCACCTTTGTTCTGATTCTGTTTGTGACTGGGCCTCAGGTGTCCACCAATCCTCCAGCCCCTCCCTCCCATGTGCTGAGCTTCCACACCCAGCAAGCCCTGCTGATTTGCTGACTCCAATTTCCTTAGTGCTATCAATGCTTTGTTTTACATCAGACTGGCGCTACTAGTTAGACTCACTGGAGGAAAAGACAAAAGACTCCAAAACCTACCTCTCTACTACCCCTTCACAACACAAACGAGGGTTCAGGTTAGTATCATTTTGTTGTTGTTGTCTGAGACAGGGTTTCATGTAGCCCAGGCTAGCCTCCAATTTGATATGCAACAGAAACTGACGTTGAACTCCTTAACCTTCTGCTTTCACCCCCCACATGCTGGGATGACAGACATGTGCCACCATGCCCCTATCCAGTTGTTTCCATGCTAAGAAGTATGCCACATTAGCCTCTCTGAGGGAACTTAGAAAAAATGCCGTGCGGTATTCACCAGAGAAGGCTGCTCAGACATGGGTTTAAGCCAACAGAGAGTCTTAGTACTGGGGAAGTGCTGTGTGCTCCAGATCCCACTGTAGCCCTGAA
Source organism: Dicrostonyx torquatus (assembly GCA_028555095.1). NCBI lineage: Eukaryota > Metazoa > Chordata > Mammalia > Rodentia > Cricetidae > Dicrostonyx > Dicrostonyx torquatus. The sequence continues at coordinate 975,914 of JAQHUG010000119.1, forward strand.
CCTTTCTTAGGGTGAGCTTTTAAGCATAGAAACTATGTTCTAGGTTGACATACTTCAGTTTAAACAGTTAGCCAGAAGCAGATCTACAGAAGCTAAAAAGCAAGGGTAGTGCATTCTGAGACTTTTCCAGAACCCTATGGACTTTGATGGACTAGGCCTTTGTTTCAGTTTTGGCAGGTGCTGTCTGTGTGCAGAGTTTTACAGCCTGAATGGCACTTCCATCATGGAGATAGTTGTGCTAAGGTCTCAGGGTTATTTAGGTCTGGGGCCCTGTCACACACACACACACACACACACACACACACACACACACAAACCACATTCAGTATTGTAATAGTTGATCTTTTAAAGGGTATATTTATTTGAAAAATTTGAAATTCAACAGAAAATTATGGGTGATCTAAGACAAAAGTTAAAGAGAAATAGTCAAATTGGATAACCTGTGTTGGTGATAATCCTGTAGTTTTGACTTTTGTGATTCCTTTCTTTTTAAATTTATTATATTATTATTATGTGTGTGTGTGTGTGAGTGTGTGTGTGTGTGTGTGTGTGTGTGTGTGTGAGAGAGAGAGAGAGAGAGAGAGNGAGAGAGAGAGAGAGAGAGAGAGAGAGAGAGAGAGAGAGAGATCACACCATGGCATGTGTATGGAATGGTCAGAGGACACCTTGGTAGAGTTTGTTCTCCCACTTTTGTGTGCAGCAAGAGTCTCGCTACCTACTCAGCCATCTTGCTGGTTCCTAAGTTCCAGTTACCAGTGGGCCCACCCACAGCTCTAGCTGTTGCTCATCATCCACACATCTCAGAATCTCAGTCCTCAGGGACACCATGTTCCCTGAATCCTGGTGCCATGATTAAATGAAGATAACATAATTAATGCATGTAAAATCTATGTGAAATATGAAACTGCATGTGGCTGTTACTTATTAGGAGACTGTCCTCAACCAGCCCAGCATAAACTCTGAGCTGTGCTACAGGTAGAACGTGTCAAGTTCTGTTTGCTTATCATTCCTTTATACAAAGAGATTATTTTATTCGAGTGTTTTGCCTCCATGTATATAAGTAGACTGTGTCCTTGTCTAGTGCTGTTGGAGATCGGAAAGGGAAATTGAATTCCCTGGAAATAGAGTTATAGATGTTGTGAGGGGCTATGTGAGTGCTGGGAACTGAACCTGGGTCCTCTTCAAGAGTCTCCAATGTTCTTAATCCATGAGCCACTTCTCCAGACTCTGTATATTAATTCTTATGAAGTAACAGATGACCAGTCTTATGGTATTGCTAAATTTATGTAGTGACAAACTGCACTCTATTTTACTTAATGTTATATCCCCAAGCCCAAAAGTATTTATGCCTTGAGACAAGGTTCCCTATATAGTCTAGGCTGACCTCAAACTCACAATAGTTTCCTGCATGTCTTGAGTGATAAAACATATAGACATATGTCACCACATCTATTTTACTTTTATAATAGCCTACTATATAGACATTATTATCTCAAATTCTTTTTTAAAAATCCTTTTTAAAAAGATTTATTTATTATGTATATACACATCAGAAGAGGGCACCAGATCTCATAACAGATGGTTGTGAGTTACCATGTGGTTGCTGGGAATTGAACTCAGGACCTCTGGAAGAGCAGTCAGTGCTTTTAACCTCTGAACCATCTCTCTAGCCTTCAAATTCTTTTAAATGGTTAGTGAGTGAGCAAAAGTTTATATTCTGGTCAGCCTGACTCCAACTTTACAGCATGATGGAACATGATCCCAAGTGCTATAACATCTGTTCTTTCCCCAATGCTTACTTTTTTGTTATTTTTGAGGTCACCTGGGCTAGCCTCAAACTCTCAGCTGTCCTCCTGCTTCAGCCTGAGTGTTGGGATTACAAGCATATGCCCAGTTCCAGATACTTACCTATCTTGACTCGGATATCCAGGCCTTCTTCAACCTCCTTGGCCTCAAACAAGCTGTGGATCTCCAGGCTGCACTTGATCACCACTGTGATGATGTTTTTCAGTTGCTTCCGTTCCACTCTCCACAGGGCCAGCAGTGCGTCACCTTTAAGAGAGACACTGTGGGGCGTTAGTCCCACCCTGGAGATCAGTGCCATTGTGCTGTTTCAAATGTGTCTCGCTGAGCAGTGGTGGTGCACACCTTTAATCCCAGCACTTGGGAGGCAGAGGCAGGCGGACCTCTGTGAGTTCGAGGCCAGCCTGGTCTACAAGAGCTAGTTCCAGGACAGGCACCAAAGTTACAGAGAAACCCTGTCTCGAAAAAACAAACGAACAAACAAAAAACATGTCTCAACCCATTCCCTGGCCACAACTCCCTGAGGTCCCTTCCTTTTGTAACAGGGCAGGCACCTTCCTACCCTACCCTTCCCGACTCAGTCAGCTTCCATACCTGCAAATTTTAGGATGTCTCCTCCAAATATCAGCACTTCTGAAAAAAGAAGAAAGGAAAGAAAAAGTTAAGTCAAACTGATTCTTTAGTGGGCATTACTCATTGATGACATAGAAGTGGCTTTGGGAGCATGGCAGCACACGCCTGTCATCCTAGCACTGGGGAAGCTGAATCAGAAGGATCACTGTGAATTTGAGCTTAGACTGGGCTACATAGCTAGACCTTAGACCCTGTCTCAGAGGAAAACAGAAGAAAGGTAGAAACGGAGTAGTGAGAATAACAATTCAGAGACTACACTTTTTCTATCAAACATGATGTGTCATAGAACTTCTGTGTAGCCTGCCTCCTTGGCTGCAGTCCAGTGAGCACCACAGCCAACCCGTGTCCGTTCTCTAGAAAAAAAATCAAACAAACCAAGAAAGAGAAGAGAAGGGTGGAGTTCCCCACAGGACCTAAGAATACTTGCCCTCCTCCCTCCCCCAGTGTATGAGAACACTATTTGCCAGCCTTTAAGGAGCATAGGCTGGTGGATGATGGACAGGACTCCACAGGAACGGGAGTAAGGAAGTGGGCTCCATTTGTTGCCATTTGCTTTAGAAATTTAGATTCTATAATCTAAGTATAGAATTGTGTTTGCTGGTTTGGTTTTGTGTTGGGGCTGAAACACAAGGCATCTTAGGCAAGTTAAGCCTTAAAGGATGCTCCCCTATACTGCTGCCCCTGCCCACCTCTGTGTTTTAACAATATCCCACAAAATGCTGAGTGTTTGCTATTGCCAAGTGGGATGCAAAACAAATTAATGCCCTTTCTGTGATTTGTTTGGGGATTTAGTGTGTGCGCGCGTGCAATCATGCAGGTACCTACAGAGGCCAGAAGAGACCACTGGATCCCCTGGACCTGGAGTTACGGGAAGTTGTGAGCACCCAATGTGGGTACTGGGAAATGAATCTTCTGCAAGAGCAGCAAGCACTAGTAACAGCTAAGCCCTCCCTACTTCTTTGTATTTGTGATTGGGCTCCATTGTGTAAGGCAGGTTTACCTAAACTTCACTATGTAGCCTAGACTGAATTGGAACACATAACCATTTTCCAGACTCAGCCTCCCAAGTGCTAGTATTACAGACGTGAGCCACCACCTGATCTCCTCTCTTCCTCCCCCTCCCATTTCCGTGTGTGTGTGTGTGTGTGTGTGTGTGTGTGTGTGTGCGCTGCATGTTCTGGTAATGGAACTCAGGACCTCAAGCCCGTGTGGCATGCTGAGAAAGTACACTACCAGTATGATTTGGGGGGTTTTGACACAAGTCTCATAGCTTAGGCTAGCTGGAAGTCACTATTTTCTCAGGTAGCCTCACATTTATGTTCCTTCTACCTCTGTCTCCTAAGGCTTTGTTTCTACTTTTAGGGAGCATTAGCCTGGAACTAGAGAGATATCTCTGTGTTTAAGAGCTCTGGCTGCTTTTCCAGAGGACCAGGTTTGAGTTCCAGCACTCCTATTGCAGCTCACAAGCATTTGTAACTTTAATCCTAGTAGCCACACTAGTTTGCCATAGAAACTGGGCAATAGTGGAGAGGAATATAGGATGGGAGGAGACAGCTCTCACTCACTGTCTCATTCTGAAGATTCCTGAAGGCAGGATTGTCATTTTGGACTGAGGTATAGGTAAAGCTAATGGCTGGCTGCTTTGCTTTCTTGACCTTCAGGTTGAGCTCCGGTATCTGTCTCTGGGTTTTTTATTAATCATACTACAATCATCCTGGTTACAGTGGCTTATTCCTGTACTTATTCCTGTATTGGGAAGCTGAGGCAAGAGGATTGATTGCCTTGAGTTCAAGGTCCTAGCTGTAGAATAAATTCAAGGCCAGCCTTGGTTGTAGGCTCAGGTCTTTAACATAAAACATACTTTCCCTCATTAGTGAGGCTTGACCACATTCATTTAGTAGTAATCTATCATATTAAAAGTACTAATGACTGTCCTGGTTGGCTTTTCCTTGCTGTGGTAAACACCATGACCACAAGGGCTGAGAGAGGAAAGAGTTTGTTTTAGCTTCTATCGTATAGCTCATCATGAAGGGAAGCCAGGGCAAGAGTTCAAGCAGGAACATGGAGGCAGGAACTGAAACAGACCATGGAGGAGTACTGCTTATTGGCTTGTTCCCATGATTCACCCAGATGGCATATATATATAACTCAGGATCACCTGCCCAGGGCTAGCAGCATCCACAGTGGGCTGGGAACTCCCACATCAATTACTAATCAAGAAAATGTGCCACAGACTTGCCAACAGGCCAGCCTGGTGGAGGCATTTTCTCAATCGAAGTTCCTTCTTCCCAGACGACTCTAGCTTGTGTCAAATGGACAAGACAAAGCAAAACAGCACTCACCAGAAGCATGGCACACGTATCTCCTGGGGAGGATGAAGAACTCTCAGTCATGGTACTCTACTATTCATATACCGACAAAACAATGACTTGAAATGCTCTCCAGCAACCCCACCAGGACACTTACTCTCCACTATTGCACTTATATAGTAGTTGAGGATCTCCACCAGCTGCTCGGCCCCTCGGTCCATGTACATTGCTGTGCTGAACTTCTCGGTCATTGCAGTAAAGCCTGAAAGAAACTGCAGCTGGCTTCCTGGGAGCCCAGCAGAGCCAGCAGAGGACTCCACCGGCCCAAAGTGGGCTCCACTAAGAGTGCCAGGCTTTAGCCAGGCAGCAGTTAGAAGGCTGGCGGGCAGGAGATGCCATCTCTTCTTCCCAGGTCCCCAGTGTACACAGTGGCAGCGGCATATTGTTGGAAAGAAAGGTTCTGTTCCATAGTTTAGAGACCACTGATTTTTCAAATTCTTCTAAAGAGACTTGTTTTGTATGAGGATGTAAACATAGTAGATCATCTCCTGAGTTTGTCAGGGATGTGCGTGGGACTTGAGCGAAGAGGCTGTGAAGCTGGGGCAGGGACCTTGGAGTCAGAAATCCCAGATGGGGAACTTGAGAGTCTTACAGATGTGCCTGTGACTGAAAGCTGGGGAGTGGGGGGAGGAGATTGGCGACACCTGGGGGGTGGCAGAGGTCATTCTCTTTCCCTTGTGCACAGTAAGACTAGCTGCCTTACCGCCTAAGGGTTTGAAACCGGTGTCCCTGCTGCAATCACAACCTGCCTGTGACTTCTGATGCAAGCCTGCTGCTCACCCACGGTAATTAAGCAAGCTTTCCTTTGGCACTTGCCTGAAATATCAACAAACATCAGAACTCCATCAAAACACTTCACTGATGGCCGCTCTGGAGAGAAATTTCCGTAGACGATGAGGTCTGGTAAGTGAGCTGCTATTTTGACGATGGCCCGGTCTTGTAATTCCTCCCTTCGAACACTCATGTTCAAAGATAACAGTCAGGGTTTTTCAGCACCAGGAAGCTGTCCCCAAGTAAGTCTTCTAGAAATAAAAATTGGGAAAGGAGAAAATCTAACATGTGCTTTTGTTCTTTTCTATTTCTTTCTCTCCAGGGGCTTTTGTTGCACCCTGTGAATGGCTTACTATAATGACTGAGTCATGGCAATGCCAGAGTTGATGACACTCCCGAAAGATCACTTTTCTTCTCTCTCACTCTCTCTTATTTTGTGATGAGGCCTCACTACATAGCCCTCACTGGCCAGGGACTTACTCTGAAGACCAGGCTGGTCTCGAACTCATATATATCTGCTTGCCTCTGCCTGCAGGATCACTTTTCTATACAGAAGGAAGACCATCACAGAATGGACTTTCCAACCCAACCCTGAACAGCTATCACAAAAATGAATGTGTTGCCCGGTGGTGGTGGCGCACGCCTTTAATCCCAGCACTCGGGAGGCAGAGGCAAGCGGATCTTTGTGAGTTCGAGACCAGCCTGGACTACAAGAGCTAGTTCCAGCACAGGCTCCAAAGCCACAGAGAAACCGTCTCGAAAAAGAAACCCCCCCCAAAAAAAAAAAAAGAATGTGTGTGTGCGCGTGTGTGTCCCGGAACTGGGGGGAGCTAGGGAGATAGTCCAGTGGTTAAGAGCACTGACTGCTCTTCCAGAGGACTCTGGGCTCAATTCCCAGTACCCACATGGCAGCTCAAAATTGTAATCCCAGTTCCAGGGATTACAACACCCATGGCAAAACACCAATACACATAAAATAAAAATTAAAAAAAAAAAAGAGCACTATGGAAGGCAGCAATGGGCCTTCCATTTCCATGAAAGGGTAAATCCACTGGTGAGTGTGTACCAGAGTTCCTTTTTTTTTTTGGTTTTTCGAGACAGGGTTTCTCTGTGGCTTTGGAGCCTGCGCTGGAACTAGCTCTTATAGACCAGGCTGGTCTCGAACTCACAAAGATCCACCTGCCTCTGCCTCCCAAGTGCTGGGATTAAAGGTGTGCGCCACCACCGCCCGGCAAGTTCCTCTCTTTTTGGGCCACCGAGCAGCTCCCAAATCATGACCCAGAGACTTATTATTAGTTTAGAATGCTCGGCCTGACTTAGGCACGTTTCTGGCTAGCTCTTTTAACTTAAATTAACCTGTTTCTTTTATTATTATTATTATTATCTATCTTTTACCTTGGGACTTATTACCTTTTTTACTTCTGTGTATCTTACTTTCACTGTGTCTCTATGTCTGGCTGGAGGCTGCCTGGCTTCTTGCCCCAGGCATGTCCCTCATTCTCTCCTCCTCCTCCTCTCATTCTTCATTTTCCAGACTATGTTTCTCCTATTTATTCTCTCCGCCCACCAGTCCCGCTTATCCTTTCTCCTGCCTAGCTATTGGTCGCTCAGCCAATCTTTATTAGCTCAATCAGGTGCCTTGGCAGGCAAGGTAAAACAAATTCAACATCTTTACATAATTAAACAAATGCTGCATAAACAAAAGTAACACACCTTTATACAATTAAAGTAATAACCTGCATCATAGACAAATTTAACCTATCTTTGCCCAGTTAAAATAATATTCTGCAACAGTGTGGGGAACAGTAGCACACTGGTCAATCTAGCCAGATTCCATTTCCTTTTGTTTCTTGTCCTTCATCCTTTTTTTGTCTGTTATCTCTTCTCCTTTATAAAAATTGAACGGGGGCAGGGTTAAGAGCACTGGCTGCTCTTCCAAAGGACTGGGGTTCAATTCCCAGCAACCACATGGCAGCTCACAACTGTCTATAACTCCATGATCTGACACCTTCACACAGACATACATGCAGGTGAAACACCAATGGATATAAAATAAATAAATTAACACAGATGTGAGTTTTTGTGGGTACATACTTAGAGGTGGGTTATTAGGTTATTATCTATAGGCACAAGATTAAGTAAACTAAGACATCAGGTTAAAGGGAGAGTGAGAGAACTCAAAAGGGTGGGTGTGGGCACAAGTGACGGTTGGAAGGCTGAAAGGCTTTAAGCTGTAAGTGGGAGGATGTGTTGACATTTCCTTTTACTGCCAGTTGACGCCAAAAGAGTTAGTATTGGCTAAGACCTTCCTTTAGGTGTGGACACCAAATGCTCAAACTCAAGTAAGGTTAAAAAATAATCTATAGCAGAATGTTGTGGGCTATGTCTGCAATCCCAGCACTTAGAGTAGAAGTGACTGGGGCAGGAGGATCATCATGAGTTCCTGGCCAGCCTGAGATACAGAGTGAGACCCTGTCTCAAAAAACATACATAGTCCCCGTCTCCCACAGGCATTCCGAGGAACCTGCCTGCTACACAGGGCAGGGAAGCAAGGAAGCTAACTGTGGATCTTCACCTCACCCTTCTCTCCTCTAAATCTAATCCCCCAGTCTCACCCCTGCCCCCTCCCAACCCATAGCAGACTACCTGCTTCGGTTTCCCCTCCCTCTCTGTCCCCATCTCCTGTGGATCCTATAGATTTTCTCCTCTGACCTTCCTTTCCCCCAACTCACCCCCTATCTCGTTCCCCACCTCCAGCAGGGTTGATTTCTCTGAAGAACCCTCAGGTGAAGCATGCCAGAGAAGCAGGCAGGCCAATGAAGGAGGTAGGCAAGCTTCAGACCTTCACACTCTACCAGCTTTCTTCCAAATCCAATCCCTGCTCACCCTGCATCCCCAGTTCTGCAATAGACCACCTACTGTGCCTCCCTCCCTCCCTCTCTTTCTCTCTCTGTCTCTGTCTCTCTCGCCCCTCACTCTCTACCCCCCATCCCAGCAACTAAGCAGATTTTGGTAGAACATCCTGCTTTCCTCCCTCCTTCGGACCCCCTCAGTCCTTCTAACCCATCCCCATTCCTAAGTAACAACTCCCAAAACCTAGAAACACATTGTACCAGGGACCCTCAGAGGTCACACCTATCAGGAAGAATTTTTTACCGGGCAACACCCACCCACCACACTCTCCTAAGAACCAGAGAGGGAAACAGAAGCCAAGGTACAAAACACCTACCCAACAAAGACGAGACCAGATGTCAGCACTGAGAATTACAATCTTCCCAATTCCAGATGCCTAGACACCAGCACAAAAACATAGTAACAGCCATGACAATATGTCTGCACTAGAGCCGAGCAGCCCTATCACAGAGTCCCTGAATATTCCAACATAGCAGAAACCAAAAGAAAAAGGCCTTAAAACAGCCTTTATGAATATGATAGAGGTCCTGAAGGAGGAAATAAATAAATCCAATAAAGAAATCTATGAAAACACAGACAGACAGTAGAAGGAAATGAGTAAAACAGGTCAAGATCAGAAAGTGGTAACAGAATCAATAAAGAAAACCCAAGCCGAGAGAAATCTGAGAATAAAAATCTTGAACAGAAACCTCAGAGGCAAGCCTCACTAACAGAACATAATAGATGGAAGAGAGACTCTCAGGCACTGAGGACAAGATAGAAGAAATGAATACCTCATTCAAAGAAAATGTTAAACCCAAAAAACTCTAAGCACAAAATATCCAGGGAATCGGGGGCACTGTGAAAAGACCAAACCTTTGATTAATTGAAATAGAAGAAGGAGAAGAAACCCAGATCAAAGATATAAAAATATTTTCAACAAAGTCCTAGAAGAGAATTTCCCTTACCTAAAGAAGAAGATGCCTATCAAGGTACAAGAAGCATACAGAACACCAAATGGACTGGACAGAAAAGAAATTCTACTTGTCACATAATAATCAAAATACTACACGAACAGAACAAAGAACGAATATTAATTGTTGCAAGGAAAAAGATTAAGTAACATGTTGTAGGAATTTAGCAGAGTCACTGTATTGGAGTGGACACTAGATCTAAGCAGCTTCTTTTTTAGAAGTACTTTGACCTTGAAGAACCCTTGTGGTAAAAGGTAAAGAATCCTTGTGGAAAAGTGATTTGTAGAATTGTATTACTGAAGGGGCATTGCAGCCATCCCGTGACTTTGGTCACAAGATGCCTCAGGCACACCTGAGTCTCCTGTTTATTGTGCATTGCAAATGATACACGATAAAGGACTAGAGTCATGGGGGCACATGATGCTTTCTGTTAGTAAGACATGTAAATTAGATTAGGGACCTTGTACGAGAAAATACTTTGTGTAACAATCAGTAAATACACCTTGTGTGGCTGTTCAGGGTTCGGTCCATCAGAGACGCTGGACCTGCCTGCTGCCACATTGACCTTAAAATTACAACTTGAAGTACTTTCTTTCTTCAACCAACTGGCACTACACAGTGCATCCCAACAATAATTTACAAGCATTAGAATAATACTGGCTTCTCATTGGAGATTCCAAAAGCCAGAAGGGCCTGGACAGATGTGCTGCAGACTCTAAGAGATCCCAGACTACTCAGCAAAACTTTCAGCCATCATAGGTGGAGAAAGAAACACATTCCATGATCAAACTAAATTTAAGCAATATCTATCCACAAATTCAGACTACAGAAGGCACTAAAAGAGAAATTTCAAGGTGAAGAAACTAATCACACCCAAGAAAACACAAGGAATAAATAATCTCAGACCAGCAAATAAGAGAGGGTGGGGGAGACACACCACAAGAACACAATAAGAAGAATCAAGAAATACTGCTCTCGGCATCAATAATCTCAGTGGATCTCTGTGAGTTAGAGGCCAGCCTGGTCTACAGAGGGAGTTCCAGGACAGGCCCCAAAGCTACACAGAGAAACCCTGTCTCAGAAACAAAACCAAACAAAAAAGACATAGACCATCATATTGGATGTGTGAACAGGATTTATCTTTCTGCTGCATCCAAGAAACACACCTTACCAGGCTGTGGTAGTGTACTCCTTAAACCCCATTCCTCGGGAGACAGAGGTAAACAGATCTCTGTGAGTTCAAGGTCAGCCTGGTCTACAGAAAGAGTTCCAGAACAGCCAGGATTACACAGAAAGAACCTATCTTGACTCTCCCAGCATGCCCCAAAAGAAACACACCTTAACATCAGGATAGACATCACTTCAAAATAAAAGGAGGAAAAAAATATTCCAAGCAAATATACCCAGGTAGCAGCTGATGTAACCATTTCAACATCTGACAAAATAGATTTCAAACCAAAACTAATCAGAAGGAATGGAGAAGGATACTACATACTCATCAAAGAAAAAAATCCACCAAGAGGACACTGTGATTCTTAACATCTCTGGACCAAACAAATTCACAAAAGAAACAGTACCACAGCTTACTTCATATGTTGACCCTCAAACACAGATAGTGGGTGACTTCAGTGCCCTACCTTGTAAATAGACAGGTTACCCAGACAAAACCTAAACAGAAGTACTGGAGCTAGCTATCACCATAAACCAAACGGTCTAACAGTTATTTACAGAGCATTTCATCCCAATACAATAGAATATAACTTCTTCTCAGCACCTCATGGAATGTTCTCCAAAATTCACCACATACTTAGACACCAAAAAAGTCTTAACAGATACAAGAAAATTGAAATAAAAACCCTGTATCCTATCTGACCACCACAGATTGAAACTGGATATCAACAACAACAGAAACAACAGAAAGCTTACAAACTCATGGAACTTGAACAAATCACTACAAAATGAAGAATGGGACAAAAAGAAATAAAAAACCTTCTAAAATTGAATGAAAATGAAAACACAATGTACCCAAACTTATGGAACACAATGAAGGTGGTTCTAAAAGGTAAGGTTGTAGCACTAAGTGTCTACATAAATAAACTAAGGAGTTCTCAAACTAGTAATTTAATAGAACACCCCAAAGATCTAGAACAAAAAGGAGCCAACAACATAAACTCAGGACTTAA